>SDVV010004848.1:0-19783 GCA_016164225.1 Gammarus roeselii
TACACATATATATATTTATGTATATATATATGTATATATATGTATATATACACATATATATATATATATATATATATATATATATAATTGAATAAAAGTAAATCAACGAGTGACGTGTGGAGACATTTGAAACGCTGTCATCAAGAAGAGTATGAAAAAATTATTGGAAAGAAAAAGGCAGATCAACTGTGCAACTCGTCAGAGGATGAAGTATCAGGAGATAATGACGAAAAATGTGGTAGACCTAGTATGAGATGAAGAGCCCGTTTGTATGATGATGGAAACAAATATGAATTACTTCAATCATTCAATCCATCTAAGATTGAAAATCTGACCTCTCTGGTAACATATATGAGTCGAGATTGACCGTGAAGTAGAACTAACTAGGTGTAAGTTATCAAAGCTGCAAAGGATAGATAAAAATGTAGAGTCAAGTGGAGATATTTGTTATGCATTGTATAAAACATCATCTGGGCATGTCGTCAAAGGATGAAGTGTCAGGAGATATTGAAGAAAAAATGTGGTATACCTAGTTGGAAATGAAGCCGCCCGTTTGTAGGATGATGGAAACAAATATGAACTACTTGTAACATTCAATCCATTGAAGATTGAAAGTCTGACCATTTTGGTTACATATATGAGTCAAGATTGATTGCGAAGGTGAAATAATTAGGTGTAAGTTATCAAAGCTGCAAAGGAAAGATCAAAATGTAGAGACAAGTGGAGACATTAGTTATGCATTGTATAAAACAACGACTGAATATCGTACATAAGTTAGGTTAGGTTATGTTTTTGATGATTTACTAGATCAGCATTGGATGTGTGTATCAAACTGCAAAGGATTGATCAAAAATTTAGAGACAAGTGGAGAAATGTATTATGCATTGTATAAAGCAATGACTGAATATCATACATAAGTTAGTGTTGTTTAGGATAGGATGATTACTTCTTTAAACATAACATAGCATGAAGCTGATGCCCATTAAATATCTTGTAACAACAGCACGGGATGCTGTTCTATAGGTTAGGTTAGGTTGCGTAAGTATCAATGCATCCGGCAGTGTACGGTAACCCTGTTGCACATAAATGTATGTAAATGCCTACATTATACCGACATTAACCGTGAATACGCCTACATTATACCAGCATATGCCGACATATGCCAGCAAATGGCGGGATCAAACCGTGAATACAGCTACATTATACCAGCAAATGCCGGCATATGCCGGTATCAAACCGTGATAAAATGCATGAAAAATCTCGAACATTGAAGGAAACCGAATTAACCATTGGGGTAATGAAAGGGTGTCAAGTATAAGAAGTGTAAAATTGCATAATAAAAATCAAATGTATATATGACTTTGTTTAAAATTATTCGTAGTGAAACATGAGGAGAAAAAATCATGTCACCTAAGATTGAAAAATCCGACCTCTCTGGTAACATATATGAGTCGAGGTTGATTGCGAAGTAGAAATAATTAGGTGAAAGTTATCAAAACTGCAATGGATAGATCAAAATATAGAGACAAGCGGAGATATGTATCATACATCGTATAAAACATTGACTGAATATCGTACATAAGTTAGGTTAGTTTAGGGTAGGATGATTACTTCTTGTAACCAAACATACCATGAAGCTGATGCACATAAAAAATCTTGTATCAACGGCAAGGATGTTGTTCTATAGGTGAGGTTAGGTTGGGTAGGTATTAATGAATCAAGCAGTGTATGGTAACCCTTTTGCAAAATGTGTGTAAATGCCAACATTATACCGACATCGATCGTGAATGAACCTATATTATACCAGCATATGCCGGCATTTGGCGGGATCAAACCGTGAATACAGCTACATTATACCGGCATATGGCGGTAACAAACCGTGATAAAATGCACGATAACTCGATCGATACTGTATAATTCCTGGTTGGAAAAGGTAAGAATAGGTTAAGATGATTAGTTCTTTTAACCTAACATGACGTGAAGCTGGTTCACATTAAATATCTTGTAACAATAACAAGATATTTTGTTCAAATGGGAAAAAAAAGTACATCAGAGGTAAAGTGCCTCAGATGTTAACCGATCCTGTATAAGCATTCAAAATATGTGTGTGTGTGTCTACATTGTATCGGTAACTATCCCTGTATACGACGTGATTATACCATGCCCGGTCCTGCATATGCGTACAAAGCATGTATGTGTGTACCTGGTGTGTGACATTAAAAGAAAAAATATGTAAAATGGAGCCGTGTGGAATGGATTTGAAATGTACATTGCGCAAAATAATGACTAAATATCATACATATCCATCAAACTTGAATGAAAATATATGATTATTGGTTAAGTTGGTTAGAATGACTAGATGTTTGAACCTTACATCGCGCATAACTGATCCACAATAAAAATGTAACAAATTGAAGTGCATTAGTTCTCTTGGATCCCACCTGCTGAGTCTCATCCGAACATGTATCAGAGATATCGATAAATTCTGGAATCTAAACATCTGGAAAATGATATTTGCTGAACCAAATTGGAGAAAATGTATTCAACTGCTTTTGATGTGATAAATATACAGCCCTAGTGGATAGATTCATACATATCAATATCATACATAACTATCACACTTGATTATAATACATAACTAATGGATGAACTAGGTTAAGATGCCTAGGTTATAATGTATTTGGCAGTGTATGGTAACTCTTTTTGCATCCATCGATATTTGATCTATGTTGTCGTACATTGATATATATTTCGCTAATTATGTACCTTAGACACGGTTTATATCCTAGGTCGTGTGGATTGCGGACCTTACAACGCATATCTGTAGTAAATATGTTGGAGTGAATTTATTCAATATTTGATATAACAGACGAAAATGGTAGGAGCAGCACATCCATCATTACAAAAAAATCATATTCCAACAGTAAGACCATACATAAATTTTGCTAACGCTTTAACACTCGTAACACTTACTGACGTATGGGGTAAGCTTATATAAACGTTTTGAACTCGAAAGATCACAAACGAGCGATGACCTAACATTAATCGAAACTGGTCGATATTACTGGACTTGTAACAAGCGAAGTGAAAAAAATATATGTATGTAGGCACACCATCTGCTAAAGATTGGTAAAACTACAGAGTCAAGTGGATAGATTTGATAATGATGAAGGTTAAAACAATGAAGAAACTACCTAACATAAGTATGAAACGGGGAAAAATATACAATCCTTGGTAATTTTAGGATAGGATGAGTTAGGATTAAGGCCATCATAACAGACCAAAAGTGAAAAATGTTAAAGTGAATCTAGTGAATGGTCGAAAAAGTCAAATATTCTGAATTAGAACGCAGACTCATAACGAAGCCTGAAATTACTCAATAACATTTAAGTGTCTAAACTGCAAGCGTCTTACAAACATTTATATACGTAAGACTTGCGGGAATAAACATCAAGTAAAGACCTTCGATTGGATAACATAATTGAGATGTACATTAAATTATTGAAGAATTTCAACACTAACACTCAACACAAATCCGGTAGATTAGTTCTCCGAGGCAACATGGAACCGGACCCAAATGAAATGTCGAGAGGTAAAACCTACCAATTTTTGATGTCTTCGCGCCGACCGCCTTCCGCCGCTTGACTTACGGTTGCAAGCAATGCCCCGGTGGAATGTTATGTGCAAATTCTCGATAACCGGACAGAATCCGTCATTGGACCCCCTATCTACTACTACCGTCTATCTTCGAGCCGATGTTGACCAGTCTTCACAAATCTCGAAACACAGTCACGCTTGCAACAGAAAACAAGTCCTAAGTAAACTTGTACTGTAAAACCTTAAGCCTGAGTAGACCCACAAATAGCTTAATATTCGATTTAATTTGCGGTTCCTTAACAGATACAGGCACTAAGCCGCATTCCCCAGAAAAGGGGGTGGCCGACGGCAAAGCGCACCTCGCACCCCCACACGCTCACACTCACACAACTTAGCCCCTTTGTGCTAAAGGGTCCGGCCGGTACCTCCTCAACATACACTCTGGTTCACGAGTGCAGTCCGAGGATCCGTCGTCAGCAGCAGGGCCCGACAGTTTTCACTGGTTTACCCGCGCCGCGTCATATAGGCTGCCCCCCCCTCCACCCACCACCATCCCGACAATGGGATGCCAGAGGTGTAAAAGCCCATCAGAGCAGCGTCAAAATCAACCATTCACAACCATTCTCCACTCACGCCTGTTCATTGCACGCTCTCTCGACAGCTCCACGTTCATGTCTCTCCTTCCTGACGCCTGCTTGACACCATCCATCACCAAGACTTGGGTGTACCTCTAGGCCTGCGACCACTCGCCTCCGCATTCATCACACTTTTCACCAATCTCCCTTCATCCATCCTCTATATGTGCCCGAACCATTTCAGAACACGCGAATCCACTCACTCGGTCCTCCAACTTCTTCACCATCCCTGTTCTGATTCGAACCACGTCGTTGTTGATACGGTCTCTCAGCGTTCCTCCAGCCATGCTACTAAGACATTTCATCTCGAAAACATTCAACCTTCTCCGCTCTTCTGCTCTCACCCCCCAAGTCTCAGCTCCGTAGAGCACAGTTGGGACAACAACACCCTCATGCAGCACTCTCCTTGCTTCCAATCCCAACGTCCTACAGCTCATTACACACTTTAATGCACCCAACACTTTACATCCCTCCTTCACTCGCGCCTCCACTTCAGTTTCCACTGGTTCAGTTATCTCCACATGGGAGCCAAGATCTCATTACTTTACTCCTATCCACGTTCACTCGAAGCTTCCTCCTCTCATACACTCGACCAAACTCAGACACTAGCCTACATAGCTTCTTCTCTGAATCCGAAACCAGGGCCGTATCATCAGCAACTAGCAACTGGCTCAACTGCCAACTTCGCCCATTCGCTTCCAACAGTTCCAAGCCACGACCCAGCACACTCGCGTTCACCTCATTGACCACTCTATCCATATAGAGGTTGAACAGCCACGGAGACATACCGCAGCCTTGTCTCAATCCCACTCTGACACATGCTTGACTGCCAGCCTAGAAACTCAGCACCGCTTTCAAAAGATGTCCGCGCACTCCATACAAACGCAACACCTTCCACAGCGCTTCCCTGTTAATCCTGTCATATGCCTCCTCCAGATCCACGAAGGCCCAGAACACATCCTTTCCTTTGGCAAGGTTCTTCTCACAGACCTGTCTCACTGCAAAAATCTGATCGGTACACCCTCTACCACGCCTGAAGCCACACTGTTCCTCTCCAATTGCACTGTCCGTTCGGTCTCTAATCCTCTTGATCAGCACTCTCACGTACAACTTACCAACCACAAATAATATATAGCGGAATAATGCAGGCACTGCACCACACAATCGGTAACACGCCTGCCGCAAAACACAAGTTCAGTAACCTCACCAACCATTCGACAATCGTTTCTCCACCCTTCTTCAGGCACTCGGTCGCAACGCCATCCAAACCAGGGGCTTTCCCCCCTTTCATTACGTCCACCGCCTCCTGCACCTCTTCCCTGGTAATGTCCGCCACAAGTATTTCTCTCAAAACTGGTATCCAAGCACCACTACCCACAGCAACAATGTCAGCCTCTGTCATCCTCGATATTCAACAACTCATCAAAATAAATACCCGGCCACCTCTTCCGAACATCACTACTTTCCTACAACTGGCCGTTCTCATCTCTCACCACTTTTGCCTTTCCGGCCTCTTTCCAGAACATCTTTTTGTTCTCAAAATTCTGGCAAAACCGTCTGCTTCACCGGGCACCAGCGTCCCTTATGGCTCTCCTCACTACCCGTTTCTCTTCTCTTTGTAGCTTCCATTAGCTACCACCGACTTCCACTGCAACCACTCCACAAAAGCTCCTCTTTTCCGCGCCACCGCCAGTTTGACCACGACACGCAACCTTTCCTCCTGCACCCGCCCACACGGCGAACACAACATGAGTGCGCAACGTACCTCCTTCCGCGCTCTCTTGCGCAGCCAATCGTATTGTTTGGCTTTCTCAACAACCTTTCAGTGTCTCGTCAGTCACTGATCTGCTCTATCTGCTACCCTCCCAGTACATGGCCCAGCTCATTGTCGCCGTTCGGCTTCTAATTTACCAATGGCAAATCCCAGGTCTCTCAATAGAATCGCTCTCATCGGTTTTTTAATGTCTGACGTCACTACCAACAATGACGTCATTGTCAGTCGTAAAACCAATGAGCAATTTCTACATAGCATCAAGTAACAGTGACTTGAACTACGGTAACAAATTCGCATTACATTACAACAGCGCCCATCAGCTCTAGTCGCTGATAGATCCCGAACTACAGCGGCAGTCAACCCTAGCAGTGATAGTACGCAAATACAGCGACTTTCAGCGGTAGTCGCAGATTTGTACCAAAATACAGCGACGTTTTTCACTGCTCGCTGATAGTATCGAAATGGAGCGACTGTCAGTCGTAGCTGTGAGTCCCCAATTACAGATCGGGATTATCATCGGTTCCTATGGTTCGTGGTTAGTTCGGTGACTGGGTTCGTAGATCATCTCATCTCATCAGATCGTCTCATCTGCGACCATCTCGATCGACGTGGATCGAGATGAAGTATTTGTAAATTGTCCTTGGTCAATCGATCCACGTGGATCGAGATGAAGAAAATTGAAATTGGTCCACCAACTGTTCTCACCTAATTTCGTACGAATTATACGACTCATTAGCCGTCTTCATCTCTCAGACATTTCATTTTCTATTTTCCTCTTCCATGGCCACTCTGTGCCCCCTTGCTCCGTTACACTCATTCCCTAATGGCATCGAAGAAGAAGAAGACCCAATTTTAGCGACAAGCAGCCCGAACAAATATAGACGCCTACTTCACAGCAATAAAGGCTACTGTATCACGTGTCTCATAGTTTCAATGAAGATAATGTAACGAGTATGGAATTTGCTAGGGTCTCGCAATATCAGCTCGGAGCTGCAGCTCAACAAAGACCCTGCGAAACCTTTGATCTAGATTGCTCATATTGTCGCCCAAATCGAGCTAGTCCTTGATTAATTTTCCCACCGGATGCAGAAAAAAGAAGAGTAGTAAATTAAAAACTTGTTTCCAAGTATTTTTTATACAACCAGAAACTTGCAACTGTTTATTTACAGGCTTAAACTGAATTATGGGTAAAGCTTAAACTTGTACGTAATATTTATTCAATTATCCAAGAAACCCTGTTGAAACCGAAATAGTTTGTCATTAGAGCTCAGACAGAATAATTTTGTTCTGCCATTCTCTTCATGGTAATGCGTCTGCTTCTAAGATGTTTGTTGCCTCCAGCAAACTCCCACCGAGATGAGCTCGTTGGCCACCAAAGCCCAAACGCAGAGGAAGCAGGAACATGTAATTTGGCCGAGGACTTGCCAGAAGCGAAGCTGCTTGCTCTGTGAAACATGTCACTGCTGGGACTGACGGCCATGAGACTCAGCCCTGATGTTTGTCGACCAAAGCTAATGTGGGATCGATCTCCAAGTATTATTAGGGATGAATATTTCCAATATTTCCAATGATTCGACAGCGGTGAACATTAGATTTAAACTTATCCAACTTCTGGGCGTTTTTGAGCACCGCACTACAGCGCTCTACAATAAGGCAGTACCCGTACATGGGATAAATCGTTGGAATATACAATCTGGGGGTCAAGTGGGCGTTATTGAGCCGAGCATTGCTCGTGCTGGACGATGGAATGTTTCTGGTTGAATACAGAGGTACGGAAAGAAGTTGATGTGACTTATGTCCACTTACGACAATCCTCAGCAGAGAAATTCAATAAAATTCAAGTGAACATATTCAGGACGAGCAACTTCCAGGTAGAACGATTGTTTACGCTAGGGATGGTATTTACTCTCATAACAGATGTTTAAATATTTATTATTACGACCCAATAAATAATCTAATCAATCTTAAGTTTTGGTTTATCATTCACATCAAAGAGGACCTATTCAAATGTCATTATGTCAAACGCATTCGATCACGAAAACACATGTTACAGTTTCGAAGAATGGTGATCAATTCTCTAATAAATTTTGATTGTGGTGGTATACAATGTCAAAATATAATTGCACAAAGTTTTTTACTTACCGATACCGTAGTGAAATATCAGCCAAGTTATCTACATATGCCTCCCCCTCACACAAAAAAGACAAATATATATATATATTTCCGATAAATTCTTGTGCATGACGTGGCGCTAAAATTTAATACAAGGCTCAGGCGTGCTTTGGGTTGTATTGATCCCAAGGAAGCCGGACAAAATTGGGATTTAAGCATACGGAACACAGTAATAGTCCATAGTAGTTTGAAAATAATATATATTATACGTAACAATTAACCAGCTTCTTTGCGCAGGAAAAGAGATAACAATGCGCTCAAAAATAAAGATGTAAATATACGATTCATTTACATTTTGTCTTCAATCATTGACAGGAGACATTTCCGTAATGTAGACAGTATACAGATAGAATTATGTACAACGTCTTAAATTAAAATATCCACTACCACCGTTCGGCGTGAACTCCCTCGAACAGTGTGTGTTCTATTGTGGCGGCACGCGCAAGTTGTTCCTTTTAAGTCGTTCTGTCAGCAAGTTGTTCGCGGGACAAACTTATTAGGGCAATTTCGACCCCGATTGCTCATGGGAAGTCGTTAATTGCAACGATTACGACGAATGAGCGCCATATCAAGGGAATTATAGAAGGAATGAAATTGATCCTCTCTCAATGAAACTTCTTAATTTAATTATGGTCTCGAGCAACACACCCTGTGGCAGCAGCGGTCAAATTAATCCTTTATTTGAGGTTGACATTTCGCTAAAATTGCCTGCATTTATCAACGTTGGAGATCACGAGGTTATTAGCGCTAAGCTGCTCATGAATTGCTATATTTTGACGTCGTATACGATGGCAAGGAACAACGCAATGTTCCCTCACATTTTAATCCTCAGCTATTCCAGGTATATGGGCGGGAAAGGGGGGCTTTCATTGGACTACTGATTTCAAAATGTATAAGCAAAGTAAGTAGGGTCACAGACATTTACTTGAATGTGACAATTCACTGTTTCAACTCACATATAATAAAAAACTGAGAGTAAAACAATGTCCGATATACGGTTGTCCATTACATTACTCACACATTGTGGGAGCCCAGCGTTCGCGCTAAAATTATTCCCGCACACGCGCACTATCGCCACTTCACTTTACCTCACTGTCGTGGCCGGACACTGTCATAACCGCTAAAACTTTTTCATCCCACGTGCTTTCTACCTAACGATGATTCAGCCCACACTCATTTTCCACCACTTCAAAATCTGCCACTGTCATATCTGCCACTGTCATTACACCGAAACAGGCGTACCAACCTAACAGTTATCACTTTAATGAAACTTCAATAAAAAAACGCTAAAAAACGGCATTACGTACCCTACAAAATTACGTATATTTGCCCCGCGGGTTAGAAATACGTACCTTTGCCCCGCGGGTTAGAAACACGTACCCTAGGTTAGGTTAGGTTGGGCAGGAAAAGTTTCATTAAAGTGATAACCGGTAAAATGGTACGACTGGTGGCTGATTCTGACGTGGGCTGAAACAGATTTTTGCCAGAATGTCACTGGCAGATATGACAGTGGCTGGTGTGACTGAGGAACGCTATGAATGTTCGCAGCTAAAAAATGGTACCGTAGGTAGGTAGGAGGAACAACTTGGGGCTGAGAAGGCAGTTGGCGGAGATGATAGGGGTTGATCTGACGTTAGCTCTAAAAGAATTTAGCACCAGGGATAGCGACCCCACATTGTTTGGCACACGAAGACACAAATTTTGAAGCTAATCGCAGGTATAGCATGACATGTTACGTATGCACAAGCTAATACATTTCAAGTAGTCATAATATATTGGTATAACAATTGAACGAGTATCTATATGAACAAGATGATTGGAATCTTGAGTAGTTGAAACAGGACAAAAATTGAATGCGAGCATCTATAAAATGAAACTGATGAATCACAAATAGTTGACATGGTAAATCGTATAGCGGAAGGAAAAAAAATCTAGAATCTATGCAGTTTATTTATAAGCATAAAATAGTAGATCCTTTACATTCAACCCAGCCTTACTTCGTTGTCCGTCGTGATGCTGATGGAAGGTTAGAACATAAGCCTTTAGAGTCTTCTCGGAAGCAATTAAGTTCATGTAACTTTCATAATTAATCTAAGATAGTTAGTCGTTAAATCTTCCGTCAGATGGCATCGCAGTTTGTGATTTGTCGTCTAAACCTGAAGATGCATGTGGCAAGTACATGCTAGTGTGATAGCATAAATCACAAGCCAGTGACTTGCTCTCCAGTTCATGTGCAAATACTTGTACCACATGTAAACCTTGGAAATAACGAATGCAACGAGGATTACCAATATATGAGTTGTATGATGAAGTTATAATCTATTTAAAACTGTTCAACATCAGTTGCACTTTGCAATCATTTATTGATTAGAAACAATCTTGGTGTATGAACGTTAAGTGATGAATGCAGTAGTTAACCCATTCCCTTCCTCTTTGTTGGCTCAGCTCCTAGGGATTTGTATAACGAAGGACTGATTAACAATTTCACTTTCAAAGAAAGTAACTACATTTTTGAAACATTTGTATGGCATTTCATTATAAAACGGCTTAGATAAATAAAAATAATGGAAAGAAAATAATTTAATTGCTCTTCATTTGTTTTCGCAACATCGTATAAATTGTCAGTTTCATCGTAGTAATTATAGTCTGGTTACCTACGAGGGAGAGAAACCGCAATTATTTATGATTCTCACATAGCTCTTTAGTGACTCAGTGAAATCACTTGCTTCTGACTACTAGAAAAAAACATTCAACATCAGAGACAGTAAAATGCAGTGTTTCGGAGAGAGCCGAGTATACTCCAGCTCCAGACATAACATATGAAACGGACATACTTTACGAGCTGATGCCCAATAACACCAGCTTCCGCAGCAACAACCATTAGAAGAATATGCAGAACTCTGCACACCAGCGGCACCCAGAACACCATTACCAGTACCAGGTCCGTCAGAAGTCATCCATTCACAATTATTCTCTTCTCTTCCTTATCACTAATATCACCCCTCGCTAAAGCCTCTTTCACGTCACCCATTCCCACGTACACTTTAGTCTTCCACAATGTCAACGCCAACTCCCCTCCGCATACATCACTCTTCACCAACTACTCCTTGATGAAGCTAGTTGTACTGTACCAAGATTAATGACCCAGCCCTACTTACTGTTTCCAAGCCCCCTCAGAACACGTGAATGAACTCTCACTGCCAACCCTCTCCCCATCCCCGTTTTAATTCGAACTTGTCATAATTGATCTCAATGGTCCGCGTAACTTCGGTCACTCCATCAATCATTTATATTCAAAAACAATCAGCCTTCTACTCTCTTTCATTCTCACTCCTCACGTCTCACCCAAACAGAGCACAAGTAAACCCTTATATAACCCTCACATGTCATTATACCTAGCAGTGCTTTGCATTAGGCTCTTCCTTCACTCCACACTTCACTACAGTTTCAACTTGTCCAATCTTGTCCCCATGAGAGCCCAAAGATTTCAAACTCTAAACTCTTGAGCATCTCGCTAATTCCGTTTTGTCATTTTTGACCGTAGCTTTCTCTTCTTTCACACACTGCCAAACTCCGACAACAGCCTCCATAACTTCTCCAAATCTGCCACTAGTGCCGTGTGATCCGCAAACAGCAACTGTCTACTCCGCTCATTTACTGCCAAGAAATCCCACCCTCTACCTTGAGGAAGGGGGTTGGAGTTGCCATAAGAAGGAAAATCTCACTAGCTCTCGCACTTAACATTAGTAGCGCAGGAATATATTCAGGTCCATTGCAGATTATTGTGATCAAGTACCCACGTCATTACAATCGGTTAATCTAATATTTCAATGGGGAGCATTGCTTCAAAACCTTTCCCTGACAGAGTCAGAATCAACTGCTTGCAGAAAAGGTTAGAACCATTTCTATTTGACGTTCCGATGGAACACATGATTGGATCACTTGTAAGCAGAGTGGGTGCCGGATCAATAAAAAAACAGGCAGCCAACCGGTTCGTTGCAACGCGATCTGTTTGTTTCTTAGCCCGGCCTTGAACCACCTCTGCACATGGGAAGGGTGGAAGTGTGAGTTGAATTTTAGGATTGTTGTTCAGCTTCTTGTGTCTTCATATTTTATTTTAATTCGATCAATAAAGGGAACGTTTGTTGAAGGAAATAGCATTTTACGATGATAATCGAAACAACTCAAATCACCACCTGAAGAGAAAGCCACCGACCCACGGTGTTGATCTGAGATGGTTTGGAAGATGTCATGGCCACAGAACGGGGGCATATTGAATGCAATAAATCAAAGTCTAATGGAAGTGTTTCATTCAATATAATAAAACATCGCGGGTGAAATAAAATTATCTATCATTCAGATTCATATGTTTGAATCGGCCTACTAATTTTCGACGCACCCTAAGTTAAACAACGACTGAACGACATCAACAACACAAACGATATCTTTCAAGTTTGAGTAATCACAGTCACCTAATCGAAATGGTCACCATCGTTTATAAATATCATCGAACGATGTCAGCCGTCCATCAGTTTACAAAATAAACGTTTGAAGATGCCGTTCTTTAATGGACGACGATGCAATTTCGAAAATAACTATCTGCTTAGAGTTCTAAACTGAGTTGCCGTCGAATTGTGAAGATATTACACTCGTTAGCGAACAACAAAGATAGTTCGCCAGTATTGTTGAATAAATTTTTAGCTTAATTTGGACAGTCGGGCATGGATTACTTAAAATATATAAGATTATACCTAAAATGTTCGACCATAATTGCCAACCACAACTGCTAGTTATTCGATTACATAACTATTGAAATCGTGCTTACCTTCGTTTACCATCAGATTATTTCATAACTTTATTTGAAGGCAAGAGAAAACAAAGAGCATTTATGTTTAAAATCAAAATTCTGATCGAATGCACTACTATTTCCAAAATCAGTCCCTACTAATTTTAAGGAATCTTCACGATTCCTTAAAACCTCCTCCGTTATGGTGGAGGTTTCATTCGAATGCATGCCGAGGTTTATCTTATATAACCTGTATTATTTACCACCGCCTTTTTCGCACAATCAGCTTCTCCAATGAGCAGCCCAGGCGATGCCTTGCTGCTGTGTGGGCGACTAAAGGGCAGCTAGCAAGGAACATTGAGTGCTTGCTAGCCCGTTGCTCCACTCATGACGGGCAAGGTGCTGCCTTCCTGCCATGAATCCCAGGATAGCTACCCAATGCTCACGGCTGCTGCTGAAAGCTACCCTATGGTGGCTCAGATTCTTAGTTGCAGAGTTTAATTTATGGACAAATGATCGCCAAAACATCAACACGCGCATTCAGATTTATGGAAAAATCTTCTCTTCCTCCTCCATATTGTTACAGGGCCATATGCGCTCACAACATCCATGATACCGTACCTAACGACACCTGCACCAGATCAAAGTAGACGACAGTTCCTCCTGTTCCGTTATGCTAATAACCAATCGCTCACTCGACAAGAACGCTACTTCTTCTCGTGCCCAAAACAAATTATTTTTCAGAGCACACACATTACAAAATTTGTTGCTTTCAAGTGTCGGGCAAACGAATTCCAGTGATTACTTTAGGTGTCATGCAATGGACAGAGAATTGTGTAAGTGTCCGCAAATATTCATGTACCCGAGAACAGGTAAGGTAATTTATATTATTTTACAGAACCAACTGAACATATTTTTAAATTCAAGATACATCCAAAGTTAATATTAGTTTATTTTTATCGAAAGATGGGACCATATATTTACAATACGAAAGAGGGGAGCTCATTAGCTGATATACTCTCATTATCACATCCAAGCAGTTGTGTAATGGTATAGTCAATAGACTCACTGTGAAGAAGTTGTGTTCTATCCTAGTGAGTTGCGTGGTGTTTCACTGCTGTCAGCATAAGCAACTAACGTTATGGAGTAGGTCGGCTAAACCTGTATATACATATGGCAGGCGCATGCTTGTATCATCACAAAACAGTTACCAGCAGCTCTCATACTCATGTGCATATAATTGTACGCTCTTTAATCCTACACATAAAAGTATAAGCCATAGATGATTACAAAAAAAAACAGTTGTGTCATGTTTCGTTGTCAGATCTTCCAGGATCAGGCAGCGTCTGCGATCAATTGGAGGGGCTGTGGGTGGAAGTCGAAAAAAACATGCTTCAACAATTTCGTTGGAAATAATAAAATAATTGGTAGACTTAACCTCATAAAATTGACGTTTAAAGTCATTTGACACTAATTGAAGTGCAAATAGCATTAGTAATTTCTGTGACTTGTGTTGCCGTTTTGCTATTAATAGTCTATGTCAGAAGGATCTTTTGAGAATTGTCGCTTCATTTTCACGATGGATGGTTTTGAAGCAACCGACCAATCACAGCCTACTGCGACCGGCTGGACGGTTGCACTGTTGAACATAGCTGATCACTTATGGTTTGCTCTGACGGTGGCGCAAAAAGAGAACTGTGACGCATAGATTCGTTATTGCGTGCTCTGAGGATTTTCCAGAAAAATTCCACATTGATTAGAAACACTTTCTTCCTTCCCGTTTTTACTCGAAATGTATAAATTTCAGATGTATAGCTGTTTAATGAGACATTTTTCAGTGACCGGTTCTGAAAGTGCTATTAAGTAAATATCCTCAGCAGCCGCGCTGTTAACTCGAAGCGGATTGAGGAGATCAAAATTTATTCTAAATTCTTCAAATATAGGGTACAATTAATAAAAATTGATTTTGTAATTACGGGATAAAGAGGTTAATACTTATTTAGTGATGGGATAAAAAACATGTCCAATTTCCTCTTGGAAATTCGACCGTGTGAACGTTTCTCTTGTTCTCAGTCGGCCGGTCAATGTTTACGGCTAGCCGATATTATGTCATTAAATCTACACCAGTCTTGCTCAGCTACATTTTCCACAAAACGGGCAATAAAGTATCGGTGCCAATAAGGAACGGGCAGGGAATAAAAGGTCACATATAGCACAGCTCGAGCGGATGTAGGAGACTGGGGGCCAAGGGAAATGCATGGTATCTTGCCCTGCTCAATGGTACGGAAAAATATTTTGACACATTCATCGAGGCACATTCTATAAACGCTAAAAAGTGAGTAAAGAACAAACGAGAAGCAAATGCAGTATAGTTCTGCGTCTCGTAACGATGCATCATGATCTGATTTGCACCCGGAATTTGTCAGTAATTTTCAGGAGAATTCTGCATTAAACTGCGTATTGATTTCCAAGTTATAGACGACAATTTTTAATTCGGCTAAGCCCAAAAACGATTAAACTTTCCGATGACTGGTTGAAATTTGTTCACTGTATATGTAGCATATACTAATTTATTATTGCTCCAATTTCTTGGAATTTATAAATTTCTATCTTTCCTTGATGATAAAATATTACGATAGGGAGTGAATACTGAACTACCAGTAAGATGGCGACTGTTTAAAGGGTTCAGTAGACAGATTGCCAACCGATCTGACAGATTGGTGAAACAATTTGTAAATCCATTGGTTTCTCCGCAACTAATATTCCTGCCAAGCAAAAAATGAGGAACAACTTCACAAGCAAATTGGCAGTGAAAAGTGCAGTTCTACCTGATGCTTCGTAATTTGTTCAATATTAATTTGTTGGTGTGTGGAAGATCGGCACGACAAATGATCAACGCACCAATGACCAGTCTAATTTACAAATTAACTTGCTCAATAGAAGGCTGACCACGAAAAAATGAACAGCGTGTTCACAGTGTGCAAGGTAAAGTGAAAACCGGTCTTCCTGACATTCCGTGTAAAGAAGCAGTGATGGAAATATTCGCTTAACTAGAGCTATGAAACAGAGTTCTAAGGCTTAACGACATGCGTAGGACGGATGTTGTACGTGTTCAATCTGTTATATTCGAGGATTTTTTCTAGAAGCTCTTAACACAGAGGCAGAAATGATAAATAAAAATTTAATACGCCCCCGAATAAGTTTGGATAATACCAAAACTCAATTAAGATTGGGTTAATAACAAAAACTTCACAAATAACATGAATTTACCTGAGCAATCGCCAGGAGCGCGCAGACCGTCACAAAAAAGGTTTGTATCGCAACGGTAACGTGCGTACTCGTAAGATGATGGCCATTGATAAGAGAGATACACACCTTGCTAAACTAGTCGCTGGGCCAAATCTCCCAGAAAGAGGGGTGGCCAACGGCAAGGCGCACCTCACACGCTCACACTCTCATCAAAGCCCTCATGCGCTAAAGGGTCAGGGCCGGTACCCCCTCAACACACACTCTAGGTCACGAGTGCAGTTCGAGGATCCGTTGTCAGCAGCAGGGCCCGACAGTTTTCACTGGTTTACCCCCGCCGTATCATGATAGCTCTCCTCACCCACGACTATCCCAACAATGTGATGCCAGGGGCGCGAAAGCACATCAGAGTAGCGTCAAAAATCAACCATTCTCCACTCACGCCGGTTCATTGCACGCTCCCTCACTACTTCCACATTCAAGTCTCTCATTCCTAACGCTTGCTTTACACCAGCCATCCACCCAAACTTCGGTCTACCTCTAGTCCTGCGACCACTTGCCTTCGCCTTCACCATATTTTTTACCAATCTCCCTTCATCCATCCTCACCATGTTCCCGAACCATCTCAGAACAAGCGAATCCACTCGGTCCTCCTACTTCTTCACCATCCCCGTTCTGATTCGAACCACGTCGTTAGTGAACCTGTCTCTCAGCGACACTTAAGCCATGCTCCTCAAACATTTCAGCTCGAAAATATTCAACCTTCTTCTCTCCTTTGCTCTCACCCCCCAAATCTCAGCTCCGTATAGCACAGTTGGGGCAACGACACACTCGCTCTTTGCTTCCATCCCCAGTGACCTGCAACTCATTGCATTTTTTAGAGCACCCTTCACTTTACACCCCTCCTCCACTCGCAACTTTACCTCAGTTTCTACTAGTTCAGTCTTCTCCACATGTGAGCTGAGATAATTAAAACCCTGAACTTCTTCAATCAACTCTCCATTCAGGAGGACACTAATTCTTCTAGCAACAACGGTATTCAAGCATCTCATTACTTTACTTTTACCCTTATTCACTCGAAGCTTCCTACTCTCGGACACCAGCCTACATAGCTTCTCCTCTGAATCCGCCACCAGCGCCGTATCATCCACAAACAGCAACTGTTTCAAGTGCCCATTCGCTTCCAACAGCTCCAAGCCACGACCCAGCACGCTCGCGTTCACCTTTCCTGATCACTCCATCCATGTACAGATTGAACAACCAGAGAGACATCACGCAGCCGTGTCACAGACTCATTTTCGCTGTAAACCAAACACTAACATCGCTTCCCACTATGACACATGCTCGGCTGCCGACATAGAAACTCTGCAACGCTTTCAACAGATTTCCGCTCACTCCATACCAACGCAACAACCTCCACAGCGCTTCCCTGTCGTATGCCTTTTCCAAATCCATGAAGGCCCAGAACACATCCTCTCCCTTTGCAAGGTGCTTATCACAGACCTGTCTCACTGTAAGAATCTGATCGGCACACCCTCTACCGCTCCTAAAGCCACACTGTTCCTCTCCAATTGCGCAATCCGTACATTCTCTAATCCTTTTGATCAGCACTCTCCCAAACAACCAACCGACCACACATAACAAACTGATACCTCTTGAGTTGCAGAACTCTTCTTTATCTCCTTTTCCTTTATACAGTGGGACAATGCAGGCACGTCGCCACTCAATCGGTACCACGTCCGTCAGAAAACATTTGTTCGGTAGCCTCACCAGCTTTTCGACAATTGTTATTTAACCCTTTTTATTGCACTCAGTTGCAACGCAATCCGAACCAGGGGCTTTTCTTGTTTTCATCACCTCCACCCCCTCTGAGCCTCTTCGCTTGTAATGTCCGCAACAAGTATCTCTCCGAAAACCGGCATCCGCGTACCACCACGCACAGCAACAATGCCAGCCTCCTTGTCATCCTCGACATTCAACAATTTATCAAGATACTCGGCCCACCTTTTCCGTACATGGCCACTTTCCGTCAATAACTGGCTGTTTTCATCTTTCACCGCCTCCTCTATTCCGGTCTCTACCATTCTCACCCTTTAAACCGTTTTCCAGAACATTTTTTGTTATTCCCAAAATTCTGGCACAACAGTCTGCCCAAACTGCCATCAGCATCCTTTTTGGCTCTCCTCACCACTCGCTTTGCATCCTTCCTCTTCTCCTTATAGTTGCCATAGGCCACCACCGACTGCGCTTGCAACCACTCCTCAAAATCTGTTCTTTTCTGCTCCACCGCCAGTTTGACTTCGTTGTTCCACCACTCGCAGCCCTTCCGTGTGCACCCGCTCACACGGCGCGCACCACACACATTTCTCGAACATCTCGCAGGTACTGCCCTCTCACTTTATCATATTCCTCTCACAACGCCCGCTGGAACTCTTCGGCTCTGCTTTCACATTTAGCTCACTCTCTTTCACTACCTCTCTTCCTCCTCCCACTCTTTTGTTCCCTTTCCACCTATGCTCCACTTTTAATCTTCCTTCCACCTGCAGATGGTCAGAAACTCCTCCACCCACCCCTCTCAACACCCGCACATCCAAGAGCCTCCTCAACACTCTCCTTGAGATCAACACAAAATCTATCAGCGCTTTCTCCACCACTGCACCATGGGCAATCTTCACCCATGTGTACTTGTGGATGTCTTGCTTATTGAACAGGCAGTTTCCAACGCCCAGCTCCTGCTCCATGAACAAACTTTTAAGGTTTTCTCCACTGGAATGCCTACCAAGAACGTCATTTACCCCACTATCACATTATTCACTACTGCATCTCCAACTCTCGCATTAAGGTGGTCACCCAATACAACTACATTGAATTGATTTCCAAAACTCTCAAACACTTGCTCGGGTCTGTCCAAAATTTGTCTCTCCCCTCCTCACTCCTCTCGCTACCAGGTTCGTACGTAATTACAAATGCCCATTTTCCTACGCCCAACTTTACTGTCACCCACAACAATCTTGAGGACTTCTCTTTCCACTCAGTAACGCTACCAGCCAGTCGATCATTCAATAGCAACATCACACCTTCTCATGTGCATCTTTCACCACACCTGACTTTCTTCCACTTACCACTCCAAACTCACACTCGCTTATACCCTTCAACTTAGTCTCACGCGACGCCAACACATCTAACTTCCTTCTCACAAGCATCTAACCTATTTCTCGCCTCTTTGCTGCAATCGTACTATAGCCACGCACATTCACCGACCCCAGCTCGTCTTGCCGTCTTTAAGGGAGAACTTTACAAAGAAGGGGATTCCTAGCCTCTCGCCACGCCACTTATTATTCGCCTCATACGACACGCAGAGGTTGAGGTAGCACTATTCTAAGCTCGTCTACAGGGCTCCCATTTTAGTCGCCTCCTACGACACGCAAGGGTTATGGTAGCAGTAACTAGAGGAAGCAAACAATGATCTTACATCGTTCCCGTCATGCAACCGGAAGAAATCAAGCAGCTACGAATACCCAGAAGCAATAGCTGATACCTTCAATGACTGCTTCGCAAATTCTGGGAAACACA
>SDVV010004849.1:0-19782 GCA_016164225.1 Gammarus roeselii
TATGTATAAATACATTAGGGAGGGATCCTTACAGTTATGAAATTAGTTATCAAAGTAGAATTATGTAATGACAGTGACCCTATCGCATTTGACCATGTTGAAAATCAGTATACAAATAACACCTTAGAATACTACTAATGAGCAAACATGTTAAATAAGCACATCTAACACGCAAGAAACGAGCTAATAGCAGTAGAGAGGCTTCCTGAAATATGTAATGCTATTGATGTTGCAAGTAATCAAATATACATTGTCGATTTCAGGATAAATTTAAGTGCGACGCACAAGTCAGAGAATACTATCCCACTCACATTACTACATTTTTCATTGCAAACAACACAGAAGAACGCGTATGAAATAGTCGTATGATGTGTGCCGTGTATGATTGGGAACAGAAACAAACTATCTGCAACACTGGAAAGTATCCACAGTAAACAGTGCAACAAGCTCAGGTCTACTGAAATATTGTGTATCTTAATGTTATCCACAAGTATTCTATTTCCTCTATATTACGAAACGTCAAACCAACGAATAATTTGGCCCCGTAAAATTTCAGTCGACAGTTTGAACTACTAACTCAAAACTAACAAACAGTGAGGCCTTGATAATTTGTAATCAACGCTGATAATGCCATAATATGTGACAGACATTATGGCATTGCAGAGGTCTGTTTAACGCGTTGTCAATTTTCCTCAGTCGGCTGTTCAAAACACAAAACTAATGCACGGTAACTCATCGTGGAATTTCATCTTACATAATCTTGACTACCTACTACCACAGCCGGTTTACTGACTCAATACAGCATACGAGGGGCAGCCTTTCACGAAAGTCCTAGCTGGTGTTGTTCGTAGATCTCTTGACCTGAAGGTGTGACGTGTGCCTGCTCAGGCGTAACGATAGCAGGACATGAGGCTCCCTGGGTTGTGGTGTTAGCTGGTGAGCTTCTATACGGCTGAGGTACTTGATTGGTGAGTCAAAACCTCTTGAAAACAGTCATTCATGAGATGGTGACTACTTGAAGGACGTGGTGCAGTCGACTGCTTAGCCTCTTGACGTCTCGATTGTTTTTGAGCCTTTTTGTAGTCAGACCAGGTAAAGGCGTGGTGCGGTCGACTTCTTATTGTCTTGACGGCTTCATTGTGGTTGAGCCTCTTAGCAGTTAGACCACATGAAGGCATGGTGCTGTCAACTGCGTAGCTTCTAGACCGGTAAAGTTGGTAGCGTTGAAAGACTCTTGCTGTTTTTGTACGCGATCGGGATAATTTGCATGTGACAGCTGTTTTTGAACGTGATCGGGATAATTTGAAAAGGAAGGTGCTTGGCATAACGGAAACGAGGCCAGGGGGCTCTGAAATTGGCTTGCGAACCGCAAGCAACGGATCTGTGTCGGACAAGGAAAAAGTCAGTGGGCTACGGTAACATCAGGAGTAACCCAGGGAAGTGTTCTTAGGCCCCTTCTCCTTCTAATCTATATAAATGGCCTCGACACAGATATCGTCAAAAAGTTATCAAAATTTCCTGATGACACTAAACTCTGCCACAAAGCGGACTTGAGCATTATCGCATAACTGTCCAAAGGGATCTTAACTTAACACATCGGATCACAAATTTATAATGCACATTGGATCACAAAATTGAAATTCTACTTGCGTGATGGCAGGACTAGCCTATGACTGAAGTCGACCAACAACTAAACCTTAGAAAACTAATCGTCAAAGATATCAAGAGGAAAAACCTAGTGGAAGCTAGCTAAAAGGGAGGTAATAGAATCCACTACAAGTCTAAGGACATCGTGCTTCCATTATATACTTCAGTCATCAGGCCTCAAATGGAATTTGCAGTACAATTTGGGTCCCCTCACCATGAGGGGTTATTTACAAAATGAAACGTGTTCAGCACCTAACAAAAATGATTCCGGAACTGAGAAATCAGACATATCCGCAAAGATTCGACGAACTTGAACTGATATCACTTGAAAGAAGACGACTTAGGGGTCAGTTAATAGAAACCAACAAATACCTAAACGGGCTTACTAGAACTAGCCCGGAGGGCCTTTTTGACCGAGATCATAACTCCAGGAACAGAAATTATGGACTGAAACTGCAGCTAAAACCGTTTAGAACATCAATGGACGTGAACTTCTTTCCAATGAAGACACCAACAATTTGAAACCGTTCACTATATGATGTGGTAGACAGTAATAACGTAAACATATTTAAAAACCGGCTCGATAAACACTGGGAAACTAATCTACCCCTTACTAAGAAAATGTGTCCAGTATTATTGCCGCCAAGGTGGCAACAACCTCCGTTGGAGCCTTCAGCATTCGGCTGCCCATGAATGACAGACACCTCATCTAGGCTGGGCTGGTTGTACTGCAAATTCAATTTTGGAATACTGCTTGAATGGACTCATCAGCTCGTCCCAGGCCTACGACTACAACTACTACTACTTCTAAAATTGTATCATTGGGCTGGTTACACCGCATCATGTGCGGGAAGAAGTGTCAGGCGTTTGGTCTGATGTGTGCGAGACGGGTTGCGTGGGAAGAAGGGTGTGCGGGGGTGGTGCAATGCGGGGCGGCAAGAGCGGGCTGGGTTAACAATAAACAAGATGCCGGAGATTTGGGTAGTTGACCCGACTGTACTCGCCGAGGCTGAGATGTGGGGGGCGTTAGCGGAAAGGCAAAAAAAGTTGAATGTGTTTGGGAGGAAATATATCAGAATGATTGAATGAGTGACTCGGAATGATAGGATCAATAATGACATTGTTCGAATTTGAACAGGGATGGGTAGGAAGTTGAAGGACTGAATTGATTCACGTGTTCTGAGGTAGTTCGAACACAGGATGGGGATATATGATGAGAGATTGATTAAAGGGAGAAGTCAGGGGGAATGAGTGTCCGTAGATCTAGAGGACGACTAAAATTTGAGTGAATGAAAGACTGGAAGCAGGCATTAGAGCGGAGAAACATCGGCGTCAAAATAACAAGAGAGCGTGCAATGAATGGCTGTGAGTTGAGAATGATTGTGAATGAATGTGATTTGACGCGGCCCTGATGCGCTCTTCTCTCGTAGCGTCTCGTTGAAATATGATGGACGTTGTGGATTGGCAGAGGGATTAGTCTGTAATTATGACCCAGAAGGGACAAACCAGTGAAATCTAACTCCTGACCCAAATTGGGTTATGTGACGTGTCCTAGCGAGACCCTCTAACGCTAAAGGGCTAAGCTTTAATAGGTGTGTGAGTGCTTGTTAGTAGTGTGAGGCGCGTTTTGCCGTCGGCTACCTCTCTTATGAAGTATTCGGCCAGGCGTCCGTGTCTGTATCCACTATGCTTTTATAATTGCTTACCAACTCCGATAACTGAACATCTGACGGTGCTTGAATGATATGATTGAATGCGATATCTTGGTGACTAATCATTCCCATATTCTTCAGAATACACACGCAGATCATTTGTACCAAGTCTTCTTACTCGCGAGATATATTGAAGACAACATTGGCTTCTTTGGTATACCTATTAGTAACATATACCGGAGGATAGTGAATAAATCTACCTCTATATCCCACAAATCGATGGACATTATTATTGGACATTCGTAATATTCCATTGTTCAGTGTGTCAAGACAAAGAGAAACGTTTATTGGACTATTGATTTGAATAAAAATTATTAAATGAGCAAGGTCAACAAACATTTACATAATGAAGACAATTTAATGTTTAAAGTGACATTTCACAATGCAACTGAGTGTTGGATATGTCAACCACAGATACAGATACAAACACTAGGCCGAATTCCTCTGGAAGAGGAGTGGTCGACGGCAAGGCACACCTCACACTGCTCTCATACACTCCCACTCAAACAACTTTGCCCTTTTGCGCTAGAGGGGTCCGGCCGGGAGACCAGGCGACATACTTTGGGCCATGAGTGAGGTCCGATGTCAGTGTCAGCAGCAGTGCCCTACAGTGTAACTGGTTTACCCTTGCTTCGTCATAGTAACCCACCACCCACGACTAACTCTTTCTCAACGAGAGGACAAGGGCGGGAAAGCTTATCAGGCAGCGTCAAAAATCATCCTTTCACAATCCTCCACTCACGCCAATACATTGCACGCTCTCTCTCTACATCCACTCAAGTCTCTCTTTTCGAAAGTCTGCTTTACGTCATCTATCCACCCAAACTTTGGTCTACCTATAGGCCTACGTTCACTCACCTCCGCCTTCATCAACCTTTTTACTAATTTTCCACCGTCCTTCCTCACCATGTGCCCGAACCATCTCACACCACTCGAACCCCTCTCTGTCCTCGAACTTCTTCACCATCCCTGTTTTAATTCTAACAACGTCGTTATTGATCCTGTCTCTCAGCTTCCCTTCAGCCATGCTCCTGAAACATTTTATCTCGAAAACATTCAACTTTATTCAATCTTCTGCTCTTAACCCTCAAGTCTCCGCTTCGTAGAGCAGTTGGGACATCTATCCATTCTTACAATTTCTCTCTCTGATTCCATACCTAACGTCATACATCTCATTATTCCCATCAGTGCACCAGCACTTTACACCCTTTCTTCACGCTCGACTTCACATCAGTTTCCACTAGTTCACTCTTCTAGACAGGAGTGCCTAGTTATTTTACACACTGAACTTCCTCCAAAAACTCTCCATTTGTGAGGACACTAATTCTGCACGCATCCACAGTCCTCGGATATCTCATTACTTTACTTTAACCCACGTTAACTCGAAGCATACTCCTCCCACGCGCTCTGCCCAACTCCGATATTAGCCAACACAATTTCTCCTCCGAATCTGCCACCATCACCCTATCATCGGCAAACAGTAACTGACTCAACTGCCAACTGTGCTCATTCGCTTCCAACAGGTTCCCGGCCCCAACCCATTTCAGTATCGTTAAACTCCATGACCACTTCATCAATGTAGCAATTAAACAGCCAGGGAGGCATAACGCATCCTGGTCTCAGTCCCGATTTCAGTGTGAACCCAGCACTCGTCTCGCTCCCCACTCTGGCACATGCTCTGCTGCCAACAAACAGCGTTTTCCTGTCGACCATGCCTGACAACAATTTACTCACATAATATTTTTCATAACATGTCATGTTACATGTGCTTAAGGAAAAAAATTCCATTGCTCATAAAAGTTTTAAAGGATTTAAGGATTTAAAATTTATTTAGGTATAATAACATGTTGACAAAATAACAGAAATATCAGAATACACAGATGATACGTACCAAGTCTTCGTCAGCGTGAGCTGTTCTGAAGACAACATTTGCTACCTGGGTGAATTTATTATTAACTTAAAACTAGGGTTGAAGAGTAAGGACCAACCGATGGACATTGTTGGAGGACATCCTCTACTCTCCACTTTTTAATGTGTTGAGACAGATGCAAGCATTACATTAGACCATTAGTTTGATAGGTTTCTACATGAACGATATCCATGGAAATCTAAATGCATGAACAGGAGAAAATGTATAAGAAGATATCCTTAAAAGGACACTGATGAACCACAATTGGCTGATATGGTAATTGGCAACCACAGATACAGGTACAAACACTTGGCCGAATTCCTCAGGAAGAGGAGTGGCTGTCGGCAAGGCGCACCTCACACTGCTCTCATACACTCACACTCAAATAACTTTGCCCTTTTGCTCTTGAGGGTCAAAAAATTGTCCACGTACTAGATAAAATGAGTGTACTTTCAGTTAAGGATTGAAGGTACCTTTTCGTGCTACTCGTCCATGTGTCTATATCGATCAAATTCCAAGTTTTTGCAGATCTGTATTTGAAAAATTGTCGGAATCGTGTTGACGAGCTACGGTGGATTTATTTATCTGTTTTGTTACTTTATATATCGGGTTATTTTTCATTAAAAACCGTTATCAGTGCATCCAATGTTATACCAAGAAATTGCTCTAGCTACGAAAAATTGCCTGTTACCTGAAAACTTGCATTGTTGCTTTTTTTGACCGTCGATAAGAAGTTGACTTATACAGCATTAATTTGCGCAGCCCACCCAGTCTTGGATGCGATGTGGTCCGACGCGAACAGAATGTAAAGTAGATTTCCACTACTGGTGAACGTCGCTGGAGCCTGAAACAAAATTATACTGAAGATCCACAGAATCTAAGCGGTAAGCAAGACATTGAGCTGAAACATGTCACTCTAAAACAAACAATCTAATATGAACTGTATTTGAGACTATCCTAAAAGACTTAGTATTACTAAAATGTCTGAACAATCGTTTAAAGGGTAATGAACAAATTCTTGAAGTAAATCTGGAAAATATTATTGACACATTGATCATTGAGATACATTGGACATACATTGATATTTCTCACATATTCATCTATAAAGTAAACACATTCATGTAATGCTTTTATTTGAAAATGTATGGTCTGGATAATTACTTTTGCAGAAATCCTTCTGAAAATAACACAATAACAAAGTGGCAGATCACGTCAACAAAATGGCAGAAAAAGTCAACAAAATGCCAGATGACGTCAACAAAATGGCAGATGACGTCAACAAAATGGCAGATGAGTACAGCGGCGAAAGAAGCTTCGTCTGTGCTTAGACAGTAACGGACTGTAACTCAAACGTTTGTGCTTAGACTGTAAGGGGCTGTAACTGGAACGTCTGTGCTTAGACTGTAAGGGACTGTAACTGTTACGTCTGTGCTTAGACTGTAACGGACTGAAACTGTAACGTTTGTGCTTAGACTGTAAGGGACTGTAACTGTAACGTCTGTGCTTAGACTGTAAGGGACTGTAACTGTAACGTCTGTGCTTAGACTGTAGGGGACTGTAACTGTAACGTCTGTGCTTAGACTGTAATGGACTGTAACTGTAACGTCTGTGCTTAGACTGTAACGGAATTCTATTACGGTATTACCGGGCAAAGCTTCATAATGAATGCCATAAATCCCATTGCCCCTGAGTTTTAACTCATAGCGGTAAAATAGATCTATATTCAATCTTTAATGGCACTTTTTTTTTTGCTACAGTACATATCAATAAGTTAATTCTAATCACCCAAAGAAATCATCTGGTCGTAAACCGTGAATGGTGAACTAACCTCGTTAGAGTAACTCATAGAGTATCTACGGCCCCGGTACTGCTGCACCTCATCAGCAGTGAAATTAAACTCGGAGAGCGCATATTTCGCGTTAGAAATTATCCCCAAAGGAAAACATAATTGTCGAACAATCATCGGATAAGGTGGGAAAAAGTTTGTTACAAATGCTTGTGCAGGTAAATATTATTGTGTGGTCCCATTTATCTTGTGACCCGCTTGCAAATTGAAGTTGAATGGGTCAAATAAACAGCCCGTACTTGGTGAAATAAGCAAAGGGAGGGGACCCTATCAAGTACGCTCAAATGAGACAGCCCGTACATAGTGAAATAAGCAGAGGGAGGGGACCCCATTAAGCACGCTTGGGAGTGGAAGTTGCTCAAAAGAGAAATCTGCTGCTAACTTTTGACAATCTGTTCAAAACTCCGAGTAAATACTACCCAGTAACAGACACTTCCATGCTGTATTCACAGGTACGTAATGTAGCCCTGAGGTCAGCTGACTATTCCATGCATTTTCTATTTTTCTCAGCTTGGTGCTGACAGTTCCATGACAAACGGTTCTGCTCCATGTCAAACAGTTCTGCCCCATGTCAAACAGTTCTGCCCCATGTTAAACAGTTCTGCCCCATTTCAAACAGTTCTGTCCCTTTTCAAACAGTTCTGTCCCATGTCAAACAGTTTTGCCCCATTTCAAACAGTTCTGCCCCATTTCAAAGAATTCTGTCCCATGTCAAACAGTTCTGCCCCATTTCAAACAGTTCTTTCCCATGTCAAACAGTTCTGCCCCTTGTTAAACAGTTCCACCCCAGGAATGACCTGAGGGTTGACAGGAGTGTGAGAGGGAGAATGAATGGGGTTGAGAATGCGTATGGAAATAGAAGGGTTTGATAGGGCGATACGGGAATTAAAGTGGTATAAGGCCGATGAGAGAATGAAAGGGAGCGAGAGGGTAATGAGAGAAGGAAAGGGTAGAGAGGGCAATAAAGGACCAACAAAAGAGGCGTTGCGGGGATCGGTGATGGGGATTGGAAGGGCAATGATGAGGTTAATGATAGCAGACATGATAGAGGCAATGACAGATGCGATGACTGAATGGGCGGACCAGTGGAGCGATGAGAAGAATCTCCTTCCTACCCTCTCTCCTGCACCCTTACATTCTCTTCCTCCCGGCACCGCTTCCCTCCAAAGTGAGTCAATCGAGGTATGAAGGAAACAGGACGAAGTCTGAAAATTGGTGATAAACGAAAGGAGAATCAATGGACATAGAGAGACGATGAGCAAGAAAGTGTAAAGGGTGAAGACGGGCAATCGAGAGAAATTTGGGTGAGGTAGTATGAATATCGAGAGCAAGGTGGTTGCCCACATGTAGAAGTAGGAAGCCGGCAGAGGAAGAGCAGGGGCAGTAATGGGAAAGGAATAGCAAGGGCAGGGATGGGAAAGGAACAGCAAGGGCAGTGATGGAAGAATAAGAGCTGGGGCAGTGATGGGAAAGGAAGAGCAGGGGCAGTGATGGGGGAAGAATAGCATGGACAGTGATGGGGGAGGAATAGCTGGGACAGTGAAGGGAGAAGAAGGGCAGGGGCAGTGATGTGAGAGGAAGAACAGCGGCAATTATGGAAACAGACGAGCATGGTCAGTGATGTGGCACTGATGGGAGAGATGATGTGGCACTGATGGGAGAGAAAAATCAGGGGCAGTGATGGGAGAGGATGAGCGATGGCAGTGATTCAAGAGTAGATGTAAGTACCGCGAAACTCAATTTTATGATTCGTACAATGTTATGGTTTGTATGTATCTAATTACTTTCGGTGTCCAACTCTGCCCCCATGTATCTCGGACATTGTAATTAATAATTACTTCTGGAGTCAAGTTAATTAAATTTGGGTCAATTTAATTATTTTTGGGGGATCTAAGTCAGATAACAGGCCAACGAGGCTTACGGCTGGCTTACGGCTGGCTTACGACTCTCTTACGGCTGGCTTACGGCTGGCGCACCGGTGTCTTACTGTTGGGTTACTGTCGGAAGTTGGTTGACTCATTCAGACGGACGAACGGCTTATACATGTTAATAGGTTGTTAATGCTAATAGGTTATATAAAGGAAACGTTTACATATACATATAGGTATTTGCATTTCAATGCTGGGCTCACTGTATTGCAATTTCGTTGCATGGCATGTTGCATATATGCATTTTCATTGCTAGTCCTCTGAATGTTTAGGGGTATTGAAAACATACATTTATGAGATAATTTTTTTATTGGTAATAAATCTAACAGTTACATAATAGATTACATGAAGTATTAAAGGTTAAAATCCCACACATTTCCTGATTGCAGGAATGTTGATTTCCGGACACGTTCATGATTGATGAATTTTTCAACCTTGGTATCATTTCTATGTCGTTTGCTGTTGGCGAATCGCTCGATTATCTTTTTGACGGGTATATTTTGACATAGAAAATACGCAGAGTAGAGACAGTAAGCTCCACAGACCAACAATTGATCACTTTGGATCGTTTTCTGTATTACCAAATGCATTTTGCATGAGTATTATAATATGATGCTATATTTCCTCCATATATTTATGGATGAAACCCAAACGAATAAAAAAAGAAGTTTGTTATCCTGTTTGAATATTAGAATTCAATGACCCATTTTATTAGGATCGCTTTCGCTGTTAACAATCATGTAGTCATTCACTGAAAGCATGGACATTCTGTTTTCATCAAAACACACTATATGGGCACGTTTCATAATTGGATCGACCGTGGATATATTTTCAATTTGATTATTATCCATGTTTACTGTAGATAGTTATGGAATACCCTTCTTGACAAATTCATTGGTATGACACCGATTGTATAACCTACCAGGAACAAGATCTTATTCGTAGTGGGTGGATTTTCACAATTCACTGTTATACGTAAGTTTGCTCTGTTTTCTAGGTTAATGACATCTTCAGAGTCGGTTGGCCTTGTATCTATAGCAAATATAGCTCTTCCTGCAGGGAAATTTTGTCTTGTGATGAGATGAGAGCTGTTACGCGTCCCTAGAGCCGAAACTGTTTGATGATATGCTTGGGTGCACTCTCTTGGAAACGATGATCTAATTTTGGTAACGCAGTTTCCGTTTACATCGACGATAACGTTGTGAGGTCATTATGCTGAAAGTAATTTGGACTGCGATTATATGCTCTGTTTTATCAATGAGAAACAGGGCTTATTTATGTGGAACAACTCCGTTGCAGGGGGAATCAATGGAGATGGAGTTTTGCCCGGTAGGAATCACGATTGTTTTGACGATAGGTCGATCAAACATGTATTCAATCATGTCATTGTTTTTTGTGAGCGCTTTATTTAGAGCAAGCAAAGTTATAGGGTATGGTATAACCTTTTTGCACCACAATTTTCATGAATCAACTAAATAGATGTGTTGTTCATTATCATGTGTTAGAAGAAAGCTACTAGGTATTGCCAGCTCCAAACGTACATTTACGCTGACATTATCCAATAGATAACTGTTGCTACCGGATACATCAAAATTTAGTGGTCCTATCACATGTATACCATGTCGTACACTTTCTTGAATCCAGGTCTCATTTTCGTGTTTGCAGTGATTTATACATCATATTCAGCCCTTTATTATTCAGATCGGAGCTCTTCATGGATGTATAGGGGTTGAGATTATTTAGTTGTCTTGTAAAACTGTTTCCTTTACACTGAACACCATTTAGGAATAGAGAGTGATTTTGGAACATGCGCTGAAAAAATCAGTCAACGAGTTTAACATGTGCAGCGGCGGCCAACGCGCTTTCATCTGCATTTCTAACACGGATTTTCCCTTTGGCAGTTAACGAGCTCAAGTCGACCATTTCATTATCCGACCCGGCAATATGAAACTCGATAAAGGAATCGGCAATTCTACCATCATACAGGCTGTTGTTTCTACTTAGATAATTTCTTTCAAATTTCGACTCGATACTTAATTCAATTGAATATGTCTTGTTGATGAAGGGAAACCTATCAATCACTCCCATTTCACAGTTTTCCGCAGGGGCTTCTAGCCCTGTCATGTTGAGAGATGATCCACCAAGCATATTGTCGGTATGGAACCTCACCCAAAACTAACGTTAATGATACATGAACATTGGTATTTATTAGTAATTAAATAATGGACGTCCCGACTCATCTTTCTCCCATGGTTCTTTTTTGATTTACGTTTTTTCGTTTTCTTCCTGTAATCTTACCTCCAACCATGACTTTCTTTACAACATTTTTGAGTGTAGCAATCCCACGTTCCTTGGTTGATTTTCGCATATCTTTCTGCTCCGAGTAATTGTGTGCCATGTTTCGAGCCATATCGGCAGCCGCAGGCAGTAATGTTCTTCGTAGAAAAGGCAATGTACGTCATACAAGACTGGCTATGGTTGAGAAGAATCCGCTACCTCTCTGGTACGATATCGGACTTGTGAATCTAACACTATCACGTGAATTTCCATCGCGTATTTTGTCACGTTTCGCGAATAAAACTTCGTATTGTTTGTACGACGGATATGCATATACCACACTCATGATTGCTTGCTACCAAATGACCTTATTTATATCCAGCGTTATATTTATGTGGCTCGAGCATCTTTTAAAATGCAATACGCATAGGCTCGATCCACCATCCTTGAACGGGAAGATACCGCCAACACCATCTCGTAGATCGATGGAAATGGAATCAATATGACTACGCTGTAATTTTCTATACTTGACATGGGCATGCGTATATGAATAAGATTTATTAATTGGAATAAAATCAGGAATATTGGCTTGCTTGTCACCCATAAAACTGCGTAAAATTATATCAGAGTAAACGTTTATGTATCGTACATTATCATTCATAGAGGACATTTTTTCGCTTACGGCACCTTCACCGACATTATATAAACACATCGCCCCGCCTATTAAATCAGCCTATCTATCTCCGACAGAGTACCAATTCACCGTAGCTTCAGTATATATGTATTGCGACATGTTTTGTAGAATAAAGGCGTTGAACTTTATGAGTTATGTGGCACTATCATATTCAAACAATTTTCCTTCATCTCTAACGATTCGTTTCCTTAACAGACTTCTTCTGATATTGATTTCTAGCTCGGAGATATATTCTTCCAATATATTGCCTGAGATATTTTTGCTATGAACAAACAAAGCAGTTTCATGCTCGACTCGTTCATTTTTATCATTCAAATAGTCTACGCAGAATACAATGTTGTAATGTTTATCATGCTTTTTCACCTTGAACCAGTCATTATAGAATACTTCTACAAGTCCTACTCTCCACTCTCCATGTAGCTGTAATCCTGGATAAATATTGTTAGTAAAACTTGAAGATGTGTTGTTTTGGTACAATTGGCTACTGCCTAGCGATGGAACATAGACAAAAAAGTCCTCCGGTTTCAGCATCCTGCACTGGGTCCTACGTCATACTGACAACAAACCGCTTGTAGACATCAATATATACTCTTACTAGTAAGACAATGAAACATAATCAAGTTTATTATTTATTTATTTATCACATGGTTACATAGGAACATTTACATATAAGAATTATTTACATACAAGGCATATTTACAGAATATAACCTGAAGATCTGGATGTACATTTGACATTCACGCGAGTGTACTCGCCAAAGACAGTCTCACCCGGCTTGCGTCTCTTCCATGTTAAATACATGTTTACATCGACATCATCATCCTCCACGACACATTGCTTCCTCTTTTTAGTGACTGTAGGTTCAACTTCAATGTATTTTTGGGGAATGTCTGGATGCCCATAGACAAGAGTTGTGCACGCATCGACAAAGTACTGTTTGTTTTCAAATTTACTGGGGCAATTTTTAATAGTGCGGACAGTTTGAAGCTGGCATGATTGTGCGCGAATGTTGTGTATGGTCTCAAAGTGTGTGTATGTTTTCTGGTATGGATACCTCTGTATTGCTCATGTCTGTCTTTGGCTTGTGTCTGGTAATTGACGCCCTTAGCCGCGGATTTTGTGACGTCGGACTCGAGCAACATGCTGTAACACTTTGGCTGCAAGCAAATGATTTCACTCGGATTGTCGTCGGCTGTTTAACTTTTCGGTAGCCCCCAGCTGTCCTTTCTTTGATTCATCGTATAAGGAATGATTTTTAGGGCAGTTGGAGAAGTCCATGAGGGCAGACAGTGGAGCTTGCCGCATTTCCGCCTCAATGTCGGCGACACATTTGAACTGGAGCAGCAACGAGTCTGTGTCCGAGTAGATGAGCGAGACATTGTCACCGTAGCGTGATTTCATAGTGCCATAAAAGAAGCTGTAGACTGCTTTAGCTTTTTCAAGCACGTAGAATTCAATTTTGAGTGGATGAGGATCATCAGCTTGAGGATCATGATGACTGTTTCGGGGCCGATGACGTAGCAATTTTTCAGGAGGGGGTTGGCAGGGTGTTTTCGGAACTCATTGGGTGTGCACACGACCTTTGCCTCCAGACTTCCGTTGAGCGTATGGAACAAAAGTTTCCCGTTGGTACTATTTGAGAGCAGTTTTTACATGGACTTTTCGAAGAAGTTCATAGACTCCTGATGTTTATGGATATTTTTCATAATGAAGGTTTTAAAAATCGGTTCCTGTTTTATGCGAAAAATTTGATGAGCCTTGGTCACTTCCAGTCCTTGCCTGAGGAGTACTTGAAGAAATTCCAGGGCCAAGAAGTAGTCAGTTTGGGGCAGATGACTAGCAACCAGCTTACGATCTGCTTGTTTTCTGTTTTTTTAGATGTTCCGAGCCTGCCAAGAGATATTTTGTGAAGGGCGAAACATCGTCCAAGGTAACCTCTTTGTGATGTAGCAGTAGTGGCAGCTCGTCTGTTTTTCGTGCAACTTCATCGCTGACTTGTGCATCGATACAGACAATGTACGTATACCCGCCAGAACAGTCCGAATTTACCAAGTAGAATGCATGATTTTTTTCGGGTGTGAGCTCAAGGATTTCACCAATGATAAGGGGCTCACACAAACATCCACCATAAAGACTGTTAAAGTTCCACATTGCTGCTGAAGACACAAGTAGTTTCGGGTCATAGTCTTTGCATCGAGGATTGTTTATCTTGGTAAGACCTTTTGTCAACGTCACAAATCCGCCTCGTGTATTTTAACAATCAAGTGGAGTAGATCAATATCTTTGACCAGCTCCAGTTTTATTTTGCCTTCGTAGAGGGCAGCTTGTATTGCAAAGCCAGGGGGGCTCACAAAATGGACGGGGTCCAGGGTGTAGTCACGTGTCATGGTCTCCCTAAGCTTTTGGAAGACTTCGGCCAGTAGCAACGTGTCGATGAGCAAGTAGATGATCATGTAGTCACGCACAGTCTTGCAGTTGGCTGCCTGCCACATTTCAATCAATTCAGCATAATCTGAGTCCGATATTCCTTTGCCAAGTAGTTGACTGTGAAAGGCTTGCTGCTACGGGATGTCTGTTTGGTCCAGCACAGAAACCGATGTGATGGCCTCATAGCAGAAATGTCCTATTCGAGTAGCGATGTCTAAAACCTTGTCACTGTAACCCGGACTTGTGAGATGTGATTTCAGGAGCGGCATGACATGGCCACTATCTTTAAGACTGTCTAAACTTGAGTTGAGGAACGAGTTCGAGTCGAGTACGAGTTGATGAAAATGTTTTTCCTTTACTTGCTCGTGGCATCGTTCAAGGAGACAGATGCTGAACATGTTGTCTGACTGTTTCGGTAACATATTTATGTTAGAAAAATTAGTGGCGTCCAATCCTCTCAATATAAATCTCATGTCATAGGCCAATGCATTGTGAGCAATACAAGGCATGTACCTGAGTTTCTCCGTTATTCGGATATTACAATTCGAACATAGAGCCGCAATGTAGTTGCCAGGTATCACTTCTTCGTTGGGACGGGAGACCCCCTTGATGTAATGATTATGGTGGCGAACTCGTCTTTTAGCATTTTCTCCATAAGCGTCCCCGCAGCAATGGCATGTTTTGCTTTCTCAATATCTTTTTAAGTCGTGTTCAGTGAGGAGGGGGATGGGAAACAATGGCAAGGTATCTATGTAATCATTATAACGCAGCAACATATTTTTGACGAGATGTGTTTTCATCTCCTCAAGGAGAACTGAAGTCGGATCGACTACTCAGTGCCTTACAATTTTACCATCTCTATCCACTAGAGTATAACTGTACATGCACAACTTGTGTATGTTGACTACATGTTTTTCCTTCGTTTTGGTTCCAGCACAGATTCACAGTCATAATAACAAACAAGGAAGGGGGGGGTTCATTGTTGCGTGCATGACTGAGAATTGGTACATTTCGCCTTCTTCAGCCATATGGATGTTTTGCAAGCTTGTACTGGACGAACAAAATTTTACGTGTCCAGCTTTTTTTGTTGTTGTCCATGCCCTGCATGCAGAATGGACAAAAAATGTCTATGTCGTGATTTTCTAAATGTTTTCATAAATGTCGTGTAGTATGGTTTGAGAGTGACATGGGATTTGCACAAGGTGGATCGTGCGCTCCTCGCTGGCCTCTAAACTGCCTCTGTATACACTGACCAGACCATAACCTTCCTCCTGTTTTTTGGGCTGATACAGTTTAATGTTAATTCCACAATCCCTTTCTATATTATATAAACCTTCTAAAGCAACAGGTTTATTCTTGGCGAGGTGTAAACTCTGATTGTTTTTTTTTGAGAAATTTGTTTCCTACTTCAAGTGGAAGTGGGTAATCATGCTTGTCTATTGACTATTGACTATATGGTGCCGGCCTGGACATATTTTGGGCCAAGGAACATAGCCGCCCAATTGTTTTGTTCCTTTAACCCTTGTCTTGTGGAATTTAAGCTCAACACTGGTTACTGTATAAATTCTCTACCCATTACATCTAACTCGTGTTTTCCTACTTTATTATGTAAATCTACCCGATTGTCTCAATCAGCTCACTTAAAAGCACGGCTGTTGTTAGCTGGATCGCTTTTGTGTTATCACCCAGTCCTTGTCATCTATAGATGCAGCTTCAATTTGTTTGCCCATTTTAACACTCACGGTGCAATGGAGTCTTTGGAATATTCATAATTTAGATTCAGTGTATCCACTTATTCTTTGCATCCCAATGTAAGCATGAAAGATATATGGACATGTCAGTGTATGGAATAAATGTTGATGTTACGAAATTATTTTCTAAAAAACCTACAGAGGTAGGCTGATAAAATATAGCCTTACGCATAGGATCCAATCCATCAGTAACGACGAACTTTTCCGAAGACGGTGCCAAGGACGAACCATCAGTAGACTGAGTTACGAACTGCCCAAAAGGAGACTGTGCCAAGGACGGATGAGCAGTACCCTGAACTCCGCGTTGTTCCGATGACGGAGTCGGAGACGGAGGGGGGCACCACCACCACCGGGTCGCGGGCTTGCGCTAGGGCTTGTGGCTTGTGGACATTGCGAGGCTTGCGCTAGGGCTTGCGGACATTGCGAGGCTTGCGCTAGGGCATGCGAGGAGCGGACAGGCATCATTTCGGTATGGGGCACTCCCTGCATAATCCAGCAATGTTGTTTGATTCACCCTAAAAGAATAAACAAAGATATATCTATAATAAAACAATTAAAACTAGACTAGCAAAGTTACAGAAATATATCTCTAGATAAAAACAAAAAATTGACATGTTATAACTGACACAACTTACATCGTGAGTTGAACAACTGTCCGTCACAAACAAGATCAAGAGCACAAATAATGTCTGAGCTGTGTCACTCGCTATTTTATACAACAGTGTACGATAGCTTGGGCAAGAGGATTACCATACGTTTGCCAGATGTACGACAACAAAACCAAATCAATACGAAATCAATACGTAAATGAAACCGATATAGGTGTTGTAACCTGTTTGCCTGCCTGCAGCAGTAGGGTCGTATAAAACTGGTGCCGCTGAGGTGGTGGACACACACATCATCAGTTTCTCGTCGAGTAAACAACCTACTCCTCCTCAAGATTGATCAACAAGACCGAAAAATTAAGCTGGAAATCTTGCAGGAAATCTTGCAGTCACCTATAACCGGACTCTCCAGAGGTTTGCATTCATTGAAGCTGGAAATTTTGTGTCAACGACTCTGCCAACAATTAAAGTTATCCAGAATATTTTGAAGATGAAGGAACATGTGACTGTTTTAATAAAGCAGATTTTGTCGAGTAAGGAACTGGAGTGCAACTCTGAAGAAATATAGCATGTGTTCTTAAACAGTAAATCAAAACTGCACAAGTCTAGAATTGTACTAAGTCCTGACATTATAGTTAGCTTCCTCCGTCAAAAGTAAATCATGTTGGAGCGTAGTACATTTCACTCACTTGAGCTAATCTTGGAAGACAAGCCTCTAACGATGGATAAATACCAGACAGATCATTCACCTTCTCAACCTATGGTGAAGATGTTCTTAAAGGAAGATGCAATAATTTATTAAAAAAAAATCATAAAAATATTTTTTGTATTCACTAACCATTGAAATGCATCATGCCCGACTCTGAAAAAGTCTCCTGATGGATGATAAGCTTGAGTCTGTTGCGGGTTTGCTTGTGTCTGCATCGGCGGTCTCTGCCCCGGTTGTCGAGGTTGCCATGCATGTGTCTGCATCGGAGGTCTCTGCCACGGTTGTCGAGGTTGCCATGCATGTGTCTGCATCGGGGGTCTCTGCAACGGTTGTCGAGGTAGCCATGCTTGAAGCTGCGGCCAGTGAGATACAGGCAGCGGATGACGCTGGTAGTTTGGGTTACCGTACCGAGGATTACCCTGATAGTTTAAGCGATGACTGGCAAGCGGACAGCCCTGATACGAATGATTTGCTGGAGGGTACTGCGTCGGTCTGCACGTCAAAATTTATGTAATTAGAAAATATATGCAACTGTTTATGCTCTAAAATGGAATAGATTGATTACAGAGTCCAAAAATATGTAGACACTTTTCGTTAAACCTACCTTATCATCCCTGAAGTTCCAGGCTGCTCTGGTCTACCCCCAATCGAGTTGTTACCATGATCTGTTGAGAAACAAATGATAATAGGTTAAATCAATTTCGGGAAAAAAAACCTACGGAAGCCACATTGGTTGATGTTAAAGCTATTGGCATGATCGATCTAACTCTAGAGATGTAAATAGCCATGTTTGTTGCCTAATGGGTCCTTGACTTCAGCATATCCTTGATGGAATGCATCTGCAAAGAGAGAGAGAGGAAATATATTTAAATTAAAGGTTCATTTAAAAATAGATAGTTGCGTATCATCTGTTGGGGAGAATGGAGACTGTTAGGTTTGCCGATGTTAACATCTTCGCCAAACCCGCACGATTGTTTGTGGGCGGGTTCTCATCTAATGTGAAGAGTGTCCTTGTGGGAAATATAATTAGTAAATACATTGATAGCTTCGATGAGGTGGTCGTTTCAGGGTCAGAGCACTTTCCTTTAGGGAACATAATTTTTTTTAAATACATACAGGACAAGTCGCATTCGATCCATTGGCCAAGAAAACTACATGTAAACTCTTTGCTGTGTATGACGATTTCATGTTGGAATCAGAGTCTCTACGTATTATTGCAATTGTTTTTTGTCGGGGTCGGTACGCAAATATCAGTGCAATATATTTAAACCAATCACTCATTCACTCAAATCCATTTCACCGCACGATATCTTTGAATACCACACACTGTCTTATCCTGGGCATGCGCGATATCAATCAGTTACGTTACTTTGACAAAACATTCTTTGCAAAGACAACATTAAACCGTTCATCTCCGTGTACAAAATGCACGTGGAACAAAAAGCATATGGGCACATCATAGTTTATTTCACACACCCAAGTACTTCGAAACTCTGGATTAGAGCACAAATTGCAGGGCATGAATTTGAACAAGTGTTGCCAGTATAAAATATGATGGACACCCGATTTGAGATTAGTAGTGAATTAGAATGGAGAGTGTCTACTACAATCCGGAGGCTGTGGGGTCGTACTCTAGCGTGAAGGGTCTACATCAAAGTTGTAGGAATATTTGTCCGTCTACAACAAGACGCGATGTTGAAAAAATTCTACAAAGGTCAGAGACTTTTACACGATTTAAACAAGCTCCCTTGAAATTTAGCAGACGTATGTTCACAGCTGTGCGTCTTGGATAGATTTTGTGTGCGGATGTTGCCTATATGAAAGATTATGCAGATAAAAATAATGGAATTAGATATTTATTGATCGTCATTGATGTATACAGCAAATATCTGTGTGTACATCCCTTGAAAGCTATTACATTTAAAAATATGACAGCAGCATTTGATAATATATTCAACGAACTAGTATGGCCAACAACTCGGATCTGTTCAGATCAGGGCAGTGAATTTACAAATAGAAACATTAAAGCTTATTTGGCTAACAAAAACATATCCATTTTGTACACATACAACAAGGCCACCAAAGCATCCTCAGCAAAGCGTGTCTTACGGACTATAAAACTTAAGTTGGGTAAATATACGCACGCTTAAAGGACTGAACGGTATATAGATGACTTGCAATCAATTGTGAACGCATACAATATGACTCCACATTCATCATTAATGGGCCGGGTCCCCTTTGACGTTTAGTTGTCGAACGACCCAAGACAAATTTAGG
>SDVV010004850.1:0-19780 GCA_016164225.1 Gammarus roeselii
GATACAAGGTAATCTTGTCGATGCATGTGTCGTCGTGATACAAGGTAATCTTGTTGATTCATGTGTCGTCGTGATACGAGGTAATATTGTTGATGCATGTGTCGTCGTTATACAAGGTAATCGTGTTGATGCATGTGTCGTCGCTATACAAGGTAATTTAGACAAATGCATATTTCCTAGTATCTCATTTCTTAAAGAATTTCTGAATGGCCAATTTATGGATAATATTTTGAATTATCAATAACAATTTTCAGCGCCTTCTACTTCATCTCAAACTGTTAATTCAACTCGTTATATCAAATGAATTTACCAAGGTTGAATTTTTGTCTCTGCCGCCTCGTAAAACAAGATTCAGCTTCATGTTCGCCGTTGTGCTGAGCCCTCAAGGTATTTGATATTTCCCTATTAGCGACTTAGAAATGCTAGCATTCGTGCTATCCTAACTCGGCGTAGTTGATATTTTCCCTATTAACGACTTAAACATTAATTTATAATAAGATTGAACTATTTAATCCTACAGCATCTCATTGTTATAGCTTAACACACTTATCGATCCATCTAGTATGTATTGCAAATCTCAAGAATTTTACTTATGACTGCAGCCGAGATGAGGACGTACACAGCTGCCTCTTATTGGGCTGGTGTTGGCCAAAAATCGGACGAATTTCCCTCATCCACATCCAACCTTAAAATTTTATACGGGTACTAGCTTTGACGTACCTTGTTCAGAACTTTAATGCTGAGATCGGACCAGATAGCTGAAGACTGTTTTTAGATGACTTATCTTTCCGTGATTATTCAAGAGGAAACCATTCAGTGCAGGTTCGGACTGTGGCTGTCGAGGCCATGTCGGCGCTTCTGATCACGCCAGCACTGTTAGCTCCTCCGCCCTCTGCGGAGGAGCTAACAGAGACTCACTTCTGAGCGCCTGCCCAACCCCGCCTTTTGCTGAGGAGCTAACCGAGACACACGTCTGAGCGCCGACCCAACCCCGCCCTCTGCGGCTAACTAACAGAGACACTCGTCTGAGCGCCGACCCGACCCCACCCTCAGCGGAGGAGCTAACAGAGACGCACGTCTGAGCGCCGGTGGAGATAAACATCCTTAAACCAATCTCACGCTTTGACACCGTCGACACGTGCATCAATGAGGTAAGACTTAGAGTAAGCGAGGTGTTGCACACCCAAACTAGAGAGATGCAAATAAAATACATCAGCAAATTCAAAATTCGTTTGCGGTTAAATAATCACATATTCATGATTTTTTTCCTCTGATTCAAACTGATTCAAAATTCAAAATGCTCAATTCACTCTGGAGTTTATTTTATTGAAGTCCTTTCGATCAATTACGATGTTTGTTACTATGCTTTATACGCGGAAAGCTTTTTCGTGAATTCTAAAAAGTAAAATGTTGACTAAAATTGCATCATTTAGGGTTTCTGTTGATCTTTAACGTGAACAAATTATCTATCGGTACTTTACACATCATTTTTGAATAGTGTTTAGGTACTGGAATAACGTCTATAAATGACACGTTCTACATAATTTAAAAAACATTGTGTAGGTATTCCATTTAAAATAACGTGAAACAAAGCATATGGTTCGAGTCACTTTAGTAGGGTAACCATAGTCATGTAGTAACATATTACCACCTCTGTTTACGACATCAACACAGAAGCATGGCAGGAAATAACCTACCTAACATGTTACCACCTCTCTACGACATCAACACAGAAACATGGCAGGAAAAAACCTACCTAAATATGATTTGAAAGACTTTTAGATAACAAGACAATTGTTCATGCGTCTCTTGTCATGGGCGTGCAGTAGCGAATTAAAATTCTTCTATGATTGGAGATTCAAAGAACCATCTCGAATGGTCATCTTCCTCTCGATATTTGAACTCCTTAAAAATGTCTTCGATATTATTTATTAAGAGGCTTTTCCAGCGCCCTACGGGGGAGTCTGCATTAACTTCGCGTTGGGACTCCGGTGGAACATGCAAGCAAATAATAAATAAATAAGAGGCTTTTCCAGATATACCTTAAAAAAATCATCTGATTTTTTTTCGACTGTAGACGAAACGTAATTTTTTCTCGGTACTGTTCATACAGCCGAGTTAGTTTCTCTTCAATATTTCTAATTAACGGAGCACCTTGACTATTTTATTCCAGTTTTGATCTAGAACGTGCAAATTTTAGTTACATAAGCCACAATTAGTTTTAGTATAAATGACTAGAATGGCAAATTAGTTTTAGTATAAATTACTAGACGATGCAAATGAAGGAGAGGAGAAGTTGCTGCAATCCTCAATCATACTTGAATCATAAATAATTCCCTCTCGTGGGGTCTTTGTACACAATACATCGATTAATAGCTCGACTAAGGGAGCTCCTAGTAAGCCCACTGACACTATTCATCATTGCGCTCGCACTGCATTTCTCCAAGACCACGGGTCCTTGGCTACGCTGGAACCCTCTCAACCTCTCCGCCATCGCGGCTACGGGGAGGAAAAGGGTCGATGTAGCATTTATTGATACAAATTTAGAGTAAGATAATTGTAGAACATTTTTAAACGTGCATTAAATTCATTAGATGATCACCAATTGAACACGGTTATAAAAATGGACCGCTGAAAGTTTTCATGAGTCACTTCCTGTGGAAAAAACAAACAGAATATGATTAGTTCTGATTTCGGCCCAGGCATTATTTCCACTGTACCAACGGCTGTAATGATTGTGATGACTACGCATCATGTTAGATAAGCAGCCGGAAAATACTTGGTACATAGGTATTCATTCAGGTGGATCATGGTTTATATATCAGGATGCGCACAACCCTCAGTACGTCACTTGGTCACTCTTGTTTAATAACCATCCGTACGTCACTTATTTTGTTCAAACCGTTGCAGTTATAGTACAACCTTTCTCCTACAGGATTCTACTTTTCGAACACATTTGGCAACAATAAATGGATAAGCGCATCACTATCAGTAGACGGTAGACTAAACGGTTCGTCACTATCTAGCTAAAAACTTTAGGCAAATGGGATACAAAACAGCCACCAGAAATGTAATAGCTGGTTATCTACTTTTTATCTAACTGTACATTCATAAGTGGGATGTCACATGCCATAGCTCTATGGCATTATGAGCAATATCATTTTTATCAACAATCAATTTTTCAAAAGTGAGAGACCCCGTAACATTAGGCGAACTCTAAATCAAGCTCGCATTCCCCTGACTCAAAAACCCAACAGATTCGTACAGATAAATGTGAGTCTTATCATTCAAACTGCATTATAGTTACATGTTTTGCTAATAAGATTTCAATTGATCTCTTGGAAAGCAAGTTGGATGAACATTCGTATGAAATTACAATTAATTCATACCCGAGTAAGTGGCCTTCAGTGCGTCACTACCCCAGCCTGCTGTGGAGGAAAGGGTCTCGGAACGGGGGCGACTCTCTGGAAGCGCAGAAAATCTTTAATTAGATCTTGGCAATGATTTAAATTTCTTCAGAATGTTCAGAAGATCTTGACGTTTTCCAAGGATTTTAGTTAGGTTACAGTACTGCGTAAAAATGCTCGAACGATTATTTGGGCGTCTACAGCGTCACTGAAAAATATAGATGGCGCCTCCAATCTCTACTCACTTGCTCGTTGCACCCAGAAAGCAGCCCATGTACTGTTGTTTTCTGTAGGTTCCGTAATAATCCAGTCGCAGTACAGCAAAATATCCGTTCGTTATTTCGAGGTGAGTTTGTTGTGGGCGTTAAGCTAGAAACATGCGAGGCTTTATGAAAATTAATTTCAAGAAATAAACTGATTAATTTCTCTTAAGTATGGTAGCGAAAGGAATTTTTTCATGTTTAGTCTGTAACCGAAAAAAATACTAGACTTTTCCTACGTGGAATTTAACATCGCATGGATGTTTTTACGGTATAATATCTGGGACCGCCCTACGGGGGAGTCTGCATCAACTTCGCGTTGGGACTCCGGTGGAACATGGCCGCAAATAATAAATAAATATAATATCTGGGCAACCGTTTTTCATGGATTATATAAATTAAATTTCCAATTATATCAAACGTCAAGCGGGAAATGATCATTCAAGATTTTTCTTGATCTCTAATTATAGACGAATTTTCTTTTGCTAATGTACATATTTTAGGGCATAGTTTAGATAACCACGCTTATACGCGTTGGAATGCATCAGCCACGATGTCACGAATCAGTTAGGATAACTTGGTTCCCACGCCGACATTCGGCTATGATTTAATTAGGTAGGGTAAACTAAGATTTGTCCGCCTTTTCAGATATCTTGACTCCATGCGATGGACGCGCCCTACGGGGGAGCCTATAATGACTCACGTTGAGGTTTTGGTGGAAATAACTTATGAAATCAAATCCAAGCGATGGAGTGTACCCGTAACGAAGTGACTCGACCTACCAGATGTCGAAGGAAGTAACACTGCCAAGTTTCAAACCCACTCCTTCGATGAGTCTCACAACTCAGGGACACCTGTTCAACTCTTTCGATGGGCCTCACAACTCAAGGACACCTGTGGAAATACACCCATAACGTAACTTAGTGTTCCGTGATGTGACCATCCTGAATATACACGTTGGGTCAAATGAACCGTGGCAGGTCGTGCCTGTATTATACACTATTAATGCTGATCTCCGAGCGGGCGGAGATTGGATTAGATTAGGGGACACTCTCTCCCAGCGCTCTGACGGCGTCTTTGCATGGGCGTATCACCGTGCTGAGACCGTGGCTCACTTATCAGTGCAGTGTAACCATTTTACTCAACTATGATGCAGTTACAATTCCTCGCTTGATTTTAAGGCGAGTCTTCTAAATGAATGACATCCCAATTCAGCCTCTTAGAGCTCGCGTCTGAGCGTCGGTAGAGGCGGACCCCTCAAGTTAGTCTAGTTTGGCCAGTTGTAATGAAAGGTTGTGAGTGATCGGATTTTAACCGCCTGAGCTGCATTAACAACACATTTTAAATTGTATTTCTTCTTCAGATTGTCCGGGTTCTCTTCTTGCAACTCTCAAGAGTCGAGTAACTTTGAACGTTGGTGAGTCTCTTCAACGCTTGTGTTAACTTTGGTACCAGCTTCAGACAGGGATTTTGATTAGTTCTTCTTGCTCGTCATTCGCGTGGAAGAGAACGCTACACTGTAAAAAAATGAACTCAACTCCCCGTTGTAGCACCGGCGTTTCTGACGCAGTTAGTGACATTTTTCCAGTGAGTCACCAATTACACGAGGAAGCGGCAGCAACCACAAACCGGTATGCCTGGACCGGACCGGAAAATACTGGCTTGAGTCGCAACAGACAAGCCCATCCCTTTTCCGGACCTTAACTGCGACGAAATGTAGGCTTAGCATTCTGCGTTTGTGATAGGCACGTAATAAAATATTTTTAAAACTGTTCAGCACAATTCCGAAAGAGGAAACTCCTGCAAGGATGTTAACACGAGGCTTCACATAACAATAAATAAAGATAAGGGATAACACATTTGGACAGATATAAAAAAAATAACATTTAAGGAAACGTACGGATAAATAAATTAATGAAGAAAATATTTTCCCTATACAAATAATGTATCAGATGAATAACAGTTTCGAAGTAACGCGGTCCTCGAATTATTCGCCCCATCAACATCATGAGCAATTCTGATGGAGTAGTTCCGTCCCGACCCGAGAGACGATAGGTCCGCTTCCACCGATTTCGAACTGGCCGGCCCGAAGTCGGACGAGAATAGGAAAGGCTGAGTTACTCATGGCAGATAAACTGAAGAATCTGACTTTTGCTTTGTTTAACCTAATACCGGCGAGAATTTTTTTGCGTATTCTATCTTGATTTGCAAAATTAAATTCAATTTAATTACAATACACTTCGTAGTAGCTGATTCATGTCGACAAATGTATATTATCTTAACTGTCAATTGATAACGTTAAAAAAATAATGAGTGCAAGAGAAGTAAACGATAATATATTTTGCTCCTGCAGCAAAATGACTCACCAATGTACCGTGACGCTCGACAGCTTCGTCTCGAGGCGAAACTTACTCAAAATTAAAATAAATGATAATAACACAAATAATATCATACAGGTGCATCGTTTAATTAAATAAATGTAAACAAACATAAAGTGAACAATAAACCAAACCTATTCACGTACTTTGAATCAAGTTGAAATGAAACCATGAATATTAAGAAACAAAAATGCAGGATAATATAAAACCCAGATCTGAAATGTTACTAAGATTAGGGAAGCTATTTTGAATACTTTGCTTCTTATGATAGTCTATTGTTTCCTCAGTTCTGAGTGTCCCTTCACAAAACCATCAATACTGTCGAGAATATTCTTGACTACTTCAATCTCGAACATTCAAGTCTACCAGTTCAAAACTGTGAGCAGATCGCCGTCGTTCCGAAACTCTTCTTACTATCTCTAAGTCAATTGTGTCAAGCTGCTGCGCACGCCTGGGGACTTTTTTCCGTAGGTGATCTGGTACCTTTCTTTTATGTGATCTGGTATCTTTTCCTTAGGTGATCTGGTATCTTTTCCTTGGGTAATTGGGTACCTTTTCCTTAGAAAATCTGGTACTTTGTCTTAGGTTATCTGGTACATTTCTAAATATTATATTTTGCCTGTCCCTTTTCACACTAGATCTATCTGGAGGCTAAAGTAGAAGAGAGGTAACCTTAGACAAAGAACCTGCAAAAATTGAGACCATTAAATTAAAGCAGACCTATTATGCGGTAAGAACATGTAATCAATCCTATACATAGAAACGGATACGACGACAACAAACACAACTAGCTAAAATAATTTGAAACTAAAGCAGAGGGCGTGTCCCTAGTAACCAAAATAAGCTATCATTAGTAAACAACAAATGTACAAAATGAATGAAATTCCATGGTAAAACTATCAAAGTCTGTCATGGAAAGACAATCATTAATTTGAGTAGAAAATAATGTAGGATACAAATATAGAATAGAAAGTGCATCAACACGATCCAAGCAAATATTTCAACTTCATAATACTAAATAATTCGAGAGATTAACAGCTATGAATTTTTTTAATTGTATAGCATCAATTTGAAATTACTTCTAGTGATCAATTCACTGAGCGTTTTGGCACTAACAGAAAGGATAGTGTACTTTGCAATCAATGAAATGGACAGCTAATCTAATCCGTCTGCTCAGCACAACGTCAGAAATAAAATAATAATCGCAGAACTTTAGATTTTTCCACGTGAACGTAAATTTTAATTTAATTACCTGCTTAATCAATCACGTGAGTAGCTGGCCTTACAATGTCACTCCATCAATCACGTGATTAGCTGGCCTTCCAATGTCACTCCATCAATCACGTGATTAGCTGGCCTTCCAATGTCATTCCATCAATCACGTGAACAGCTGGCCTTACAATGTCACTCCATCAATCACGTGAACAGCTGGCCTCACAATGTTACTCCATCAATCACGTGAACAGCTGGCCTCACAATGTTACTCCATCAATCATGTGAGCAGCTGGTCTAACTATATTACTCCATCAATCACGTGAACAGCTGGCCTAACTATGTTACTCCGTCAATGAGGTCAGACAAGCAGACACGTCACTAGCAGGATTGAGTTGCTAGGATGAAGTAATACGAGGCCATTTTGTTTCCTTACCTAAGTGAACCTAGCTTAGCAGTGAACAGTCAGCTTGATGTAACTCTGTTTAATGTTTCTTACACAACTTCATAACTCTACGCAACATTTAGAAAAAAAATTTAATCAGAGAGATAATATAAACCAGGCATTTAAATTTTGTTACGGTGAGCATTTGACGTTAAACTAAGATAAAGTGTGATAGCAATCATGACTGTTTGGGTCAACCATAATGCTGGGAAAAGAAATTTAATCTGGAAATATTCTGAGTGCCTACTTTATTCAATATTAACTTGGCCGCAGTTGTCGTTTATCAACTTTGAGCGTCTAAACGATACAGTAACCGTTAAATAAAGAGGGCTGGACGAATAATAAACAAAACTTCGAACGGAGGCTAGTAAGGTTAGGCATGAAGCTAAACAAACTGCTTTATGAGTACACTAGTGGACGGTGGAGAAGAGGGAAACACAAGTGCTCGAGTAGTAGTAGTAGTAGTAGTAGTAGTAGTAGTCTCTTCTGTTTCCCATGGGAGCTCCAACGTGTAGTCACTGAGTGCTCCCCCGTAGGGCACGCACAAGTGCTCGAATAGTGGCTCAAACGGTATGTGACACCTGATTTAGTTTGATAAGCTCATTACAACCATACAATATTTTGTCCTGTTAAAGTGAATAAATTGAAAGCTAAGACTATTTGGATAAGAAGTTTTGCGTTTCTTGTAACAGGCTTACATTCGTCTAATTCGTGAGTTGTTAGATGAATCGCGACAGCAGCGCTAGAGTTTTCGAGGTTGGCGGGAATCACCGACACGCTTCGCGTTAACTAGGCCTCTTTCGCGACCGTCGCACGTCTTTCGCGACGAACATGTCCCGGTCTGCCAAGTAGTCCTCAGCCGACAGGTGTCGCAGAGCAGTAAAAATAGCTGAAAGGCCTTCGCATTTGGGAGGTTTAGGTGCGTGAAATCTGCCTCGACTCTCTGTGAAGAAGATGAAAGAGCCAAATCTCAAGAGGTCTTGGCAAGGCCACTCAAACTTACAGGTTGAGGCTCTGGTGGAAATGAGGCCCGAATCAAATCAAACTTACAGGCCAGAGCATCTCTGATTTGAAGGCAACCAATCTCAGGAGCGAAACTAATTTTCAGGGACTTTAGATACTTGAACGGTGCCGAAAGGACAGAATTTAGTGCACTAGAAAGCCATGGCACTCTAATCTAATCTAGATGCTTGAATGTCGTTTCACGGTTTTCTGATGAGTGTCTTCCACTTACTGTTGTGGCGTCAGAGCTTAAAAGGTCAGGACGATACCTTGCTCGAGGCACGCTTTCATTAGCAACATATTCATGACTTTCATTGGCAGGTTTTTTGTAGGTACTAGACAGTATCTATACGTACAATAACGATGGCAAAGGAAACAAAAATCGAACCTGCAGATCCATGAAGCATACGTCTTTAGATTGGTTTGGCATTTTAAATCGTTCCAGACAAGCGTTTTTGTTCTTGCGATAAAATACAAAAAAAAAGTCTTTCTGTAGAATAAATACTTTGGGAAAACCATAACAGTCAAAGCATCTTACATAAACGTGAAGTACAAAGTAGTAGTACATAAAAAATTAACAGTTGAGTTTCTAACTCAACAAAGTTTACATGAGTAGTTACGGCAACCTTTTGAGCCCATTAAAGAACTGTGAAGGGAGGAGCATTGTCCGATTGTTAGATGAACAGAGCGTAACCTTTGGATTGTGCACTTCATCAAGTGTTGTAAACATGAAGAAAAAAACTGTACAGGCAGAAGGATTCTGCAGAGCACATGCATAACAATACATGCGTTTGTTACAAGACTATCGAAACACAACCTGAAACGAGCCATGAATACGGACACAGAGCAATTGGCAGAACTTATGTCAACGTCGTTGACGACAGTCGTTCCAAAGAATAACGCCACACAAAAGCTGTGCTGATGAGCTCTCTTTACCTCTATGTCTAATATTTCAGAAATCAAATACCACCCTACGGGGGAGTCTGCATTAACTTCGCGTTGGGACTCCGGTGGAACATAGAAGCAAACAATAAATAATAAATTCAGAAATCAATGAGTACGGGAACAGTCCCTGACGTGTGGAGTAAATCGATAATTGTGCCAATATTCAAGGCTAAGTTCCACACTGATCCCCTGAATTACAGGCCTGTAAGCTTGACGTCGGTTTGCTGCAAATCAATGGAGAGAATGGTTGTATCTCGCTTGACTGAGTATCTTGAAAGCAACAATATTATATCGTCTCATCAGTATGGTTTTCGGAGTAATCGCAGCACTGAGGACCAGTTGCTGTTGACACATGACGATGTTGGGAGGTGGTTTGATGAGGGATATATTGTGGATGTCATAATGCTTGACTTTTTAAAAGCATTTGATGTGGTGAGTCATGGTGTACTTTAGTCTAAGCTGAAGTCTTAGGAGGTTTGTGGTTCGTTGCTGGCCTGGATCTCAGCATTTCTTTCTGGCAGAGTATGAGTGTTTGGGTGAGTGGCAAATTGAGCAGACCAGTTGATGTGACTAGTTGTGTTCCTGAAGGCTCTGTCCTTGGACCACTGCTGTTCTTGATTTACATTAATCACGTGTCTAATGGTCTTGCATGCAAATTCAAGGCATTTGCAGATGATTACAAGTTGTACCTGGAATACTGACGGAAGAACACTGATCATGCTGCTTAGGGTGTCCAGTCACTCCAACGTGGGTTGGATTCAGTTGCCTCTGTTGCGAGGTCCTGGATTTGATTTGAGCCTCATTTCCACCAGAGCCTCAACGTGAGTCATAATAGGCTCCCCCGTAGTGCGCGAGCGAGGTTCTGGAATCTTTGATTGAATCCAGATAAGTGTGTTGTGCTGCGTTTTTAAAGAGGGATTGATTTTGATGCCCTGGTTCCCGTTAACCAGTACTTCCTGCAAGGTAGGGCATTAAAGTTTGTCAGTGCACATAGAGATTTGGGTGTCAGTGTGGTTCCAAGTTTCAGATTCCACCATCGTATTCGTGTGGTGGCTGCAAAGGCAGGTGGATTGGCAAACTGTTTATTGAGATCAACTGTCTGCAGGTCCCCAGAGTTCATGCTGCCCTTATATGTTGCATATATTCTTCCAATCATTGAGTATGCATCCTGCGTTTGGACAGAACACCTGATATTGTGGGGACTGCTGGCTGTTTGAATCTATTCAGAGCAGATGGACGAGAAATATTGATGGTCTTTTGGATGTCGACTATGGTAGTCGTTTGAGAAGACTGAATTTGTTTTCTGTTAAGGGTCGGCTTCTGAGGGCAGACCTGATAAAATACTGGAAGATTTAGCATGGTAAATCAGAGGATTTGCTACATTGGTTTTCACTGGCACCGAGTTGGCACTAGGGGGTCACTTGCCGAAGTTGGTGGTTCCTCCTCGCTCTTCTGATGCCCGCAGTAGGTCCATCAGTGTGGGATGTATTGGTCTATGGAATAACTTGCCTGCTGATTTTGTGCAGTTCACGGAAATCACTCGCTATAAGCAAGCTCTTGCTGAGCTGATGTATGACGATTTTTTTAGAGTTTGACTGAGCAGATTAAGTTTTATTTGCATGTGGTAATGGATGTGTATATATGAATATATTTTTTAATTTTGTATTGTGGCTAACAAAATTGCTGTATGATCAGTTGCCTGAAGCACAGATTTCTGGATCTTTAGGTATCATTGCTCTACCTTGCTTTTGCGGTTCTGGAACGCTGTGGCACTTGTGCCTCCTGTCTTGCCCTGCACTCGGGCTTTCCCTGTGGTGCTTGGCGGTCTTGAGGCCACCAAGGTGAGATACGGCACATGCTCTGCCAATTTCTCGGCCAATCCAAAGAAATATTTGTGATAAGTTGATAGGGAGACTGTCGAAATAAGGTACTATCAAATGGTGCAAGATGTTCGAAGGGAAAGGTATGGAAAGAAAAGAGGTCGGATGAAGAAAGGAGTCGGAAAGGAAAGAACTGTTCATGAGGTGTCCCCCGTCAAAGCTCTGTGGTGATTCTAAAGACTTTCCGAGGACGGTTGTGATCAGAGACTTTCACTGCGGCCAAAAAATTATTAGAAAAAGAACTCCTCTACATAGTAGGTAAATACTAATTAAAGTCCTAGAAAAGTAAACTATCATTAGTAATTTGAGGCTTCTCTAAAAACGTACAATGATATATACTTTCTCCATGGTACACTGCAATGGCAATCCATGCCTATGGCAGTCACCAATTTCAGATACAGATTGGGTTGTAGTTATTATTATTATTATTATTATTACTAATTTACCATGCTGACATAATTCATTAAGGTACTTATCCTATTCAGATTACTGGTGAAATAAAATAGAATACATCAATCCAATCAACATGAGAAATAAATAGAATTTCCATCAAACTACAACTACAAAGCTTCTCTTCAACACCTTAGCAAATAAATTCAACAAGGATAACAATAAGAGAAGCCTGCAAGCTTTTAATGATTAGAGTAAACTTCATTCACAGACATAACCGTCGGCAAGAAAATACCAAAAACTAACTAGATAAAAAAAGAATTAATTCTAAGGTCTTGTCAGTCGTTCCCCTGCAATAGGTACTAAAGTTTGGAGAGATTTGGCAGGCACAGAGACCGCCTTTTGCGGACGAAGAATAGCTAGGCTGTGCCTCAGTATCCTGAGGTATCTGGAAGGGTCATCTTAGAACTTGTGAATAAGTAAATCACGGATGGAGGACCAACGCCTCTGGGTCATCGAAGGAGACCATTTGGCGGCAGGCCCATAACAATTCTAGGCAAGATCACCCCAGCTCCTTAGCTCAGATTAAGGAGTAAGTGTGACTCTAAGAACGATGAGTCTGAAACTCTTCGTGGAAGCCTTTTAGCACTGAGCATAGCTACCTAGGAAGAGATGTAACTCTGTGCCCATGTCAATAAACAGAGCCCTGATGAAGATGCAACTTCACAATTACGAACTTTTCGCGTTTGGTTTTCGACATACCTGCATTGAGACTGATCGTTTCATGTATGCTTGTCCATATGGTTGTTTCCTCCAGGCGTATAGCTGTATACATACAACCATAAAAAAACTACATCAAATCTCCTTAAATGATGTTGAAATTGAAACGCGGAAACTACATTTCTGGAGTTGCTGGGACTTGGTTCGGTCGCAGTGTTCTTTGTTCGATCAATTTGTGTTTTGGAATACTTCTAGTATGTGCGTGGCACCTTAGATTACTTTGTGCTTTTTTTGTATCATGTGCGGTACAGACCTGGTTATCCGGTTTATTAACATTTATCGATGATGCACAGGTCTGCTTCTAAAGCATTTGCAATCACTAGCAACGCACACCTTTTTTTTTCTGAACAGGGACACGTAACTTCGAGGTTACCCCGACAATACGCTGTAAAGACTATCTAGCTACTTCGACTCTTCGTTTTATTAATTCACAAAATTTAGAACAGCAAATTCTTTTTAAAGGACGAACGTAATTTGTTTTGGAGTGATTAGGACAATCAACTATCAACCTAACCGTCAGCAAACTACAATCACTCTCAATGAATCACGAAGGTGATGTCTATCAAAGAAAGGCTTTGTCGCCTTCCCAACAATGAAAGAACAATAAACTAGAATGCAAGGGTAGGGCGTTAACAAACAGCTCGTTCATTTCTTCATTTTGAGGAAGGCTTTGAGTTGGTGTTGCAGCGCCCACAGTGGACTGGTCTTCAACGATCCTGAGGTGGCCTCCTCAGCGATCAACTTGGCCAGGTGCTGGGGAGGGAGGTTCAAGCTGAGCGGGTCCCTAAGTCGCTGCAGGTCGGCCTCCAGGGCAAAGAGTCTATCCTTGAGGTGGTTGTAGCGGATCACGTCGAGGCCACTCTTACGCGCCTTGCGGTGGAAGCCGATCAAAAACTGACGGTCTCGTACCTCTGGCAGAATGAAGTCCTGGGAGGAGGGGGGGTATCGGTAGCAGTAAATCAACATTTATTAAACCCTGAGGTAGGATGTAATTTGTTTACAGGTTTTTAGTGATACTAAATTTTTCGATGCTAATGTGTTCATAGAGATCATCAACGTAAGACAGTGTGAGAAGAAGAAGCTGAGAGTCAACGAGGGTAAAAGTAATACAATGATACAGATACAGACACTAGGCTGAATCCTCCTTAAAGGAAGGTGTCCGACGGCACGGCGCACATCACATTCCTCTCATACACTCACCCACACAACTTAGCCCTTTGCGCTATGGGTCCAGCCGGAAGACCCCGCAATGCCCCCTCCGGATCATGAGTGAGGTCCGAGATCAGTGTCAGCAGCAGGTGCCCCACCCATGACCATCTCTTCTCTCAACGAGATGCCAAGGGCGGAAAAGCTCTTCAAAGCAGGGTCAACGATCATCCATTCATAATCATTCTCCGCTCAAGCCTTTTCATTGCACGCTCTCTCGTTTCCACACACACCCAAGGCTCTTCTTCCCAACGCCTGCAATGAGGATGAAATCAGATCAAAATCTAACGCCTGCTTCACACCAACCATCCACCCAAACTTTGGTCAACCTCTAGGCTTACATCCACTCGCCTCTGCCTTCATCACCCTTTTCACCACAATCTCCTTTCATCCATCCTCACTCTGTCCCAAAACTCTCAGAACACGCGAATCAACTGTCTCACAACTTCTGTACCATCCCGTTTCTAGTTCGAACCACGTCGTTATTGATGCTGTCTCTCAGCATCCGACCAGCCATACTCCTAAAACGGTTCATCTCGAAGACATTCAACCTTCTTCTCTCTTCTGCTCTCACTGCACAAGTTTCTGCTCCGTAGAGCACAGTTAGGACAACTACACCCACATACGGCGAACTCTTTGCTTCCATCCCCAACATACTACAGCTCATTACAATAATCTTCAGTACACCGAACACTTTATCTCCTTCTTTCACTCGCGACTTTACCTCAAGTTTCCACAATTTCAGTCTTCTATACATACAATGAGGTGTTCGAGAAATATCGCTGCGAGCAGAATTAATGTCCTCCTTAATAGAGTTGTAGGAGTAAGTTCAGTGTTATAGATACATGGGCTCTCATGTGAAGAAGATTCAACTAGTATATGGTGCACTGAAGAGTATAATGAGCTGTAAAACGTTGGGCATGGATGCAAAGAGAAAGTTGTATGAGGGGGTAGTTGTACCAACTGTGCTCTACGGAGCGGAGAATTGGGAGGCGGGAGCGAAAGGGAAGAAGGTTGGATGTTTGATGGGCATATCTGGAGAGACGCTGAGACAAGGGATCAATAACGAACGTTGTTCGAATTGGAACGGTGTGGTGAAGAAGTTGCAGGGAAGAGTCGATTCACGTGTTCTGAGATGGTTCAGATAAATAGTGAGGTGAATATGGATAGTGATGGCGAAGGTGAGTGGACGTAGGCCTAGAGGTAGACCGAAGTTTGGATGGATGGATGGCGTGAAGCAGGCATTAGATTAGAGTGACAAGGCTTTCTAGCGCGCTGGAGTCATCGCCCTTCAGGCGCCGAATGTCAAACCAGCAAACAGTGCTGCATCAAGTTAGTCTTTGTTTTTCTTCGTTTTCAATGTTCAAGTCAAGGTTTACTACAGCGCAAAGTCAAAGTCCTTTACGCGGCGAACGTCTATGGTATGTACGGGTGCCACAGGAGGTACAGGAACTCCTAAGGTGCTGAGACCATATGGTCCCAGCACAACCCGGATGGCAGTAAGGAGGAATAACACACTACCTACCCTGCTTCAGAGCCCCAAGGATCCGCAGTAGTCCTTAAGGTGCAGGCTCCAACACCTGCTGAGGGAGATGATGAAGAAGAGACAAAAAACGGGGATCCCATGCATGAGATCTACACTAGGTGTAGGGAATTTCACGCATGAGAACAGTAAGAATGAAAAGAAGAAGGAATAGTCGTAGAAAAAGGTTGCGTGAAAGAAAGAGAGCAACTTGGCTGTTATTTGTCATCCGAAATGAGAATAGTTAGAACCGGTATGTGAATGTTTTAGTGTGTGTGTGTGTCAGTGTGTGCGTGCGTGTGTATGTGTGTTTGTGTGCAGCGGCTATTAGGAGAGTTGTTAAGAAGGAGTCTGAGATAAGTTTAAGGAAATTTGAGCTAAACATAAGATGCGAATGAGGTAAATAATAAGTCAAGCAAATCAGGATAGGGGAGGAAAGGAGAGATAGTAAAAGGTGAAGAAGAGGGGAGTCTGAAGGGAAATAAGGGTGTTCACCCCCCCGGTTGAGCCACTCCGTGCGGCCCGTTAACCTGACAGATGCCTAGGGGGGGAAAGGAGACATTAGTGTGGAGGTAGTGAGAGAGCGTGCTTTTAATAGACGTGAGTGGAGAATGGGTGTGAATGGATGCGTTTCGACGCTGCTTTGATGTGCACTCTCGCTTTGGCGTCTCGTTGAGAAACGGGATGGTCGTGGATGAGGGAATTCCCGGTCACTATGACGCAACATAGAGAAACCAGTAACACTGCCGGGCTCTGCTGTTGACACTGATCTCGAACCCCACTCCTGACCCGAAGTGTGTGTTGCGGAGTCTCATGGCCGGACCTTTTAGCGCCAAAGGGGTACGTTTGTGAGAGAGAATGAGAGAAGTGTGAGGTGCGCCTTGCCGTCGGCCACCTACCTTTCTGATGGATTTGGCCTAGTGTCTGTAACTCTATGTCTATTACTCAGTATGACTTGACTGCTTCACAGAAGTAACCAAAACCAATGAATACTTCCCCAATACAGATATCGCACAATGTGTTCAGTATCTTCGTAGACTTACGTGTTTTGTGAGAACATAGTAGGCGTAGCAGGCTATGGCGGTGCCGTACGTGACGAAGTACGTCACCGGCTCCATGATGTCCCAGGAATACTCCCACCAAGTGAGTCGGGCCAGGAACCCAAACTGCAGCGCCATATAGCCCAGGCCGCCGTACATCAGCACTGTGGTACGGCGCTCTGCGGCTGCTGCCAGCTTACTGCGGTGCTGTGAAAGTAAGGTGAGGGTCAGCACTGCATCACCACTGTAATGCGGTCTGCTGCTGCGCTCAGCTATAGATACACCAATCACACTAAACAACAAAGACACACCCACTCGCAAACTTTTCAAACCCAACACTCAACAAACCTCCCTAGACATCTCATTTAGCTCTCCCAATCTCACCCTAAATTGCCAATGGGCGATCCATCAAGAAATGTCGTCTGACCACCTCCCAAAAGTTATCCATTACCAACTTCGATCCCCAATCCAAGATAGGCTCTCTCATACTTTTCGTAACGTCAAGAGAGCAGACTGGAACGAATACATAAGATCAATAAGCCGCCCTAGAAGACTTTGACATCACATACACCTCCATTGGCACAGCAAAGAAACAAACACTTCACCACAATAGTTCACCACGCGGATAGACAACAAATACACGCAGGGTTAGTCCGTGGCTTCAATCCAGCTTTCTCGGCTCTGTTGGAAATGAGGCCCAAATCAAATCAAACCAGCTTTCTCGGCTAACATTCAGCGTTCGGTGCCAGAAAGACTGACTCCAGTGCACTAGAATTCCTTCGCAAGATCTGTGTTTCCCTCAATCATGGCATGTTCTATACCAGAATAGACTCCTGCTATCTAGAGTCAGAGCGCAAACAATGAATTACTCCCCATCTATACTTCACCATTCCTGCCCTCCGCATGGCAGCCGCCGTGTGGCTGTGGCTGGTGGCTTGGTTTCACTTGCTAGCGTACATACAACTGGCTGTGCCGCCTTCACCTAAACAACCGTCCTTAGACCTACCCCATCATTCATGAGGGCTATCAATAGGCTGCTTTCCGAAAAGAAACGTTATTGCGTTTTTAAGATAGCAGGGGGGAGGAGGCCTCCTATGGCTCTTCATTACAGAGAAATAGCTTTTTATCGAGAGAATTGGGATAACAAAAGTTATATTCTCTTCTTCTTTGTAAGAGCCATAGAAAAAAAAGCCATAGAAAAAAGAGCCATAGAAAATACCATCATGTAGCGCAAGCTGGCCTATGCCAGAAGAGCACAGAAATTGGATGGATCGGCCGCATCTTAAACTGTGTGTTCCCGAAGAAGCGCTTGCCGTGTAAGGAATGATAACCCAGTTGTATAAATGGGGCTAATGACTGTAATCATAGGCCAGTACAAGTATTGCTTGGTGCCTATCACAGCCAATATACTAGCTTATAGCGGCCAAATAATATCCGGGACTCGAGTATGAGCACCTAAATAGTAATTATGTACATCAACATATACTGCCTTCTAGTATGAGTGTGAATGAACAGCCAGGTAGTGGCAGTAGAATCCTCAATTTCTCTTCTACTTCGCAAGAGCCATATGGTTTAGCATTGCGGTTCTGCTTTTATTCGAATGAATCTTTGAGAGAAGACATTACAGAGACGCATTTACGAGATAATCTTGATAATATTCGTTGAACGTAGTTCCGACCGATTTAGACCTTTGTCTATTTTAACCTTACTCGGGAATTTCGAAACGTTTAAGTTCCTCGACTGTCCTCGCGTTTTTATGCAATAATAAAAAATAAAATTGGCTGCCCGCGTTAAATGTCTGCTAGGTACGGCGTGGCGTCTCCTGCGCTTGGCGGTCTAAATGTTGACTAGGTACAGCGGTGTCTCGGGCACCCCGCTGTCTAGGCCGGCCGAACCCCTTACCCCCTCCCTACCAATATAAGCGAGATCTGCCGAGCTCAGTCATTCATTCGTCGCTACTGCTTCAGATGCAGCACACTCCCGCGTAAGGACCAACCGATGGACATTGTTGGAGGACATCCTCTACTCTCCACTTTTCAATATGTCGAGACCAATGAAAGCATTACATTGGACCACTAATTTTAGGAAAAATAAGCAAAGTAAGTCCGATCGCAAACGTTCACTTTATCATGAATATTTACTGTTTCCACTGACGAATACTAAAAAAAAATAAGAGCAGAAAATATCCGACTGAGGTTGTCTATCACATTACTCACATTTTTTGACATACGATGACACCAATTTGAAACTAACTGCATAGTTAGCATGACATATTAACATATGCACACGGAAAAAAATATTTCAAGGAGTCATAATCGATGGGTACAATAAATGAACGGATTTTTACATGAACAAGATAATTGGAAATTTGAGCATATGGAGCGAGAAAAAAATAGACTGAAAGCATCTATAAAACAAAACTGATGAAACATAAATAGTTGACACGGTAAATTGCATAGTAGTAGTAAATTACATTTCAAGAATTTCTGCACGTACCAGTCCTAGCGACTACGTGCCAAAGGAGTACCGCTGCAGTCTGAAGCGTGAAGGAGGACATTATTAAAGATTTCCACCATCTTGTCACAGAACATTTCCTGAGGTGAGAGAGGTGTTGTTGTGTAAGCGGTAAACCATTGCCAGTTGGCTTTGTGCATTATGTGTCGGTGAAATGTAGAAGTATCTCCAGGCTGGAGAGTAGTGATGGTGCTGGGGAAGAGGTCACTTCTGTATGTGTCTTCCAGCACTTGCCAGGCAAGGTCTGGGGAGAGGATTGTGAAGCAGAAGGATAAGTCAATAGCCATAATAAGGGTGTCTGGGTATGGAAGTGCGTTGGTTCTCCAGTATTAATGAGTGCAATATCAGAAGGTAGAATACTTCGACGCGTCCTCCACGTCCATCAGCTGAGCCTCCCCTCCAGAGGTTTCTCCAGAAGGGTTGTTTAGCGTTAAGATCACACACAAGAAGGTAAGGCGCAGGAAGTGGACCAATGAGGTTAACGAGTAGTGCGCATGAAAGAAGTTCATAAGGAGAAATATATACAGATACAGACACTGGGCCGCATCCCCCAGAAAGGGGGGTGGCCGACGGCAAGGCGCACCTCACACGCTCACACTCACACAACTTAGCCCTTTTGTGCTAAAGGGTCCGGCCGGTAGCCCCTCAACTTACACTCTGGGTCCCGAATATACCGAGGAACCGTCGTCAGCAGCAGGGCCCGACAGTTTTCACTGGTTTACCCCCGCCGCGTCATAATGGCCGGGCCCCCCCCTCCCACGACCATCCCGACAGCGGGATGCCAAGGGCGGGAAAGCAC
>SDVV010004851.1:0-19779 GCA_016164225.1 Gammarus roeselii
TGACTTTATGCAAGTTATTCAGTAAGGGACAAACAGTCAATACTACATTGATGCAAACACTAAGATATCGGAGGCAGTAACATTTTAGCAACCTTGCCAGGACATGTTTGTCCAGTGGTCTAGATTCAGACTAAAGTAAAAAAATAATATATGTTAGTAGCAAGTCCTGATTGGCCATGCTATTGATTGTTGGTTAACTTGGATCGGGTTTCTTGACTTGGGGTGCTTTAACTTTTCTGTGTGATATTTTACTTAGATTTTTGGATTTTTGAACAGTTTCTATCTTGCGTTGCACCCCTGCAGTGCTGGAGGTGGAGGGCGTCAGGTCAATGTTGACCAGTTGTAAGTTTGTCAAGCAAGGTTTCATCTACTAGTGTGTTGTTGTGACAGCGCATTTCACCGGTGTAGTAACCAAGAGCATGGAGTTGTATTTGTAATAGGAGTGGTAAAATAACTGCTATGTAGAATGAGCGGAGGTTGACACATAGAATTGAATTTCTCTGGTGACCAGCAGAGTGTGATCAGCTAACGGTTTGGTGTGGTCGGGATATCTAGCAATGGCTACTGCAGGTGATTTCCATGGTGGGATGAGAGATCTTTCTGACCGAGACCGTGAGAGAGTGCGTGAGCACTTGGAGGAAAATCTTAAGGAACAGACAGAGATTAATGTGATCTCAGATTACTGTTCAAATGTAGAGAGGGTTTTGTCTACATTAAGTAGCGGTGGTCATAACAAGGTGCCACATGATGGACGTGTCTCTCGTTCTCAGTCTCACGGTGGGGGGTTTCCCGAGCAGGACCTGAGAACTTCCTGCAGTTAGGTCTAAGGGGTTCTGCAGCCTAAGCCGTGCGGCTTGATGGTTGGTGGATACTATACAACCGCCAAAAGTTTCAGTGATGGGGAGGAGACTGATTACTTTGATGAAAAGACATGCCAGAAACGAAATTCGTTAGTTCTCAGTCAGATGAAGATAGAACATCCCTATCGGTCGTCGCGCAGTTCACCATGTAGTAGCGACGATACATGTTCCGATGGAAACTCTTATGCAGGTGACAGCGGGACGCGAAACAGTAGGAGGGTTCATTTTGACAAAAAAAATCATTCGTCTCACGGGCCAATAGATACCACGTCTTCAAGGGTTTGTAAAGAAGGTTCTGGTCCGCAGAAGCAGAGTACACTTTCCCATGAATCACAGCTGCGTTGGACGAGATCATCAGATGATAGCTCAATTGATGCTCTCCGTCGATTGGACACGCGCCCCGATTCGTTTGACATGTCTTTTGGCCAGTCCATTAATGATTTCTTTTCAGAATTTGAGCTGTACTGTGAAAATTCGTACCGCACTCACAAGGATACTTGGATTGGTGAACTCTGACGCTGTTAATCTGGAGAGTTGAAGGGTGCATTTGAAGCGTTGCGTGGCCCTAATTACAACCAGAGCACCTAAAAGGAAAGTTGTTACAGTGGTACTCCGACTCACGTGATCATTGCCGAGGGGAAACCAAAACAAATTTTACGGGTGCTCGTAAAGAACCATACAAGTCCTTGAGGCTTTATGCGGATTGTATGGAGCAATTGTTTAGACTGGCCCACCCAAAGCAACTTGCCAATACCAGTAAAGTATTGCAAGAGAAGTTCATTTGTACCGTGCCTTTGCAGTTTTGGCAGCAAATCGAGGGGGAATAGGTATTGTTAAGATGACTGGTGAAACCTTGACTTGGAACCACATTGTGACTCTAGTCACACACATGGACGTGAAGCCAGTGCATGAAGCTGATGTTGATGACACGCGTGCAATGGTCTGGTTTGGACGTTCAGAGAACTCTCATGGAGTTGATGCTGTCAACGCAAACCGGAAGCCCTGATCATGCTCGACTTTCTCAGAGTAGTAGTGGGAATGTTGAGAACGGCAACAATGGTTACAGTCGAGGGGTCAATTCTTGTGGACGTGATACCAAACTACTTTTTTCTGCCTTGATGGATGATGAAGATCCTTATTGTACCTTTTGTAAAAGAGTGGGACACAGTTTGAGGAACTGCCGTCAACAAATGTGCTCGTGTTGGGTGTGTGGGTCAGACCAACATAGGGTAGTTGTCCGGATCGTGTGGGAGCGTCGTCAGTGCCGAATAGCCGTCCAGCTGCTGGTGTCCGGGGGCTTTTGGTTCATTTTGGGACAGCGCGAGCAAGGGTGCACTCACCACAAAGAGGTCTAGGTTTTGAGGCTGGACGAAAGCTTTCTCATGGCTTGTTAAACCATCACGCTCCAGTATGATGTGGACCATGCTGGAGCAAAGTAGTTTGGAAATAAAAGATCCCTTTGTTGCAGGAGTTATCACAGAGGCAGTTGCCGTTAGCCAACCTAGAGTTAGCGCTGCGGATGATACCAGCACAGAAAATTGTTCTAGCGAGGGTGACAGCTGTGGGAGTGGCCCCGCTCAATCAGACCGTGTTTAGGCACACGCTGTTATGCCTGCTGTTCCGACATATGACTCATGATTCTAGTGATTATGGCGGAGTGGACTTGCCTGATTCTTTTAGAGTAAGAGTGAATAAACGTGGAGCACAGACAACTGACGATCTTTTGCTCAGCAAGTCGCGATGTACAGGACATAGAGTTTCGGGTAACGATCAGGTAAACTGCAATGACTGTGGTCGGGGTATTCTGTCCGGGTCTATCTTCTATTGAACGCATGACATTGATTGTCCATCGGTGCCTTCTCTGGCCACAGGCGAGTCTGTATTAATCATGTTGCATTGTTCCACCGCAGATAATTTTGGGGTTGGTCCTTCCTGCGGATGGCAAAGTTTTGGTGAGGGTGTGGGAAATATGTTGGAGTGGTCATAAGAAGAACTAAGGCAAAGAGACCACATGGAGAGTGGTTCTATCACTGACGGGAGTATGGAGACTGTAGATGGGGCCACAGTGGTATCCTTGGTAAATTTTGCAGCTCTAATGCCTGGGGTGTTGATGACAGTTCCTGTTACATGTGGGGACACTACTGTGGAGGCACTGGTGGATACTGGTGCCAGTGTCAGTTTCATCCAGGGGAGTGTTGTCAAGCCAATGGGACTGTCTGTGGATAAGTCACGGACCCGATCTCTCAAGGGCATTGGAAGCTGCGTAGTGCATGCTGTTGGTGTGACTGAGATTACTTTACCGTTGCACAAGTTTCATATGGGTTCAAAACAGTTTGTTGTTTTGCCTGACTCTGCTGTGCATCACGCTGTTATTTTGGAAACCGACTTTCTTGTGGAGAATGAGTTAATTGTCAATTTGGGTAGGAGGAGTATCACAAAGACGGAGACAGATGGGAGTGTGTGGCAGTTATACACGTTCACTGCTCAGCGACCTCCACATGTTGTTTACCGTTCGGTGCCCATCTTTGCTGCTCGGGCTGTGCAGGTGTCCGGAAGTGTTGACTGTACCAGTTCATACCAAGACTTCCATTCTGCTAAGGTTAAGTCAAGCACCCAAGAGGCAGCCCATGGAAATGTATTGTGATGGAATTTTGGATTCAAAGCTATCTACAACTTTGGCAGGCGCTATGGGACTTTTGGAGTGGAGTGACACTGGTGCAGAAGTCCTCTTGCTTCCAAAACCCATAGGCACAGTTGTTGAGGTGGGTAATGGTGATCTGTTGGGGTGCCTGTATACAATTGTAGACATTGAGGAGCCAATGATTGATGAACCAGCCGGTGATGATTGTGTTTTCAAAGAGTGGACACGAGAGAGGGTGAATAATGAAATCTTTACTGGAGGTGATCTGACACAAGATCAGAGGAGCAGAGTTCTTGAGATGTTGTTGTACAAGTCTGGTGCTTTGAGTGGTGGGGAGTCGGATGTTGGGAAAGCATCAGTTTCGGAACATCGCATTGAGCTGTATGACAATACTCCCACCCAACAAAGACCGCGCAGATTCCCCGAGCTTGTGGTGGAGGAAATAGAATGTCAATGTAGTGAGTTGGAGGAGACTGATGTTATAGAAAAAAGACAAAGTCCCTGGGCATCGACAATTGTTTCAGTTAGGAAGAAGTCGGTCGGGCTTTGTATTTGCATTGATTATTGTTGATTAAATAAGGTTACATAACCAAACCGATTTCCAATACCTAGTCTTGGGGAGCTGATTTTTAGTCTCCATGGCACCCAATATTTTACTTCCCTTGATCTCATCCGAGGATACTATCAGAACCCATTAGAGAAGGAGAGTCGAGAAGTTACCGCATTTTCCATGTCTAGAAACCATTATCAGTTCAAAAGGTTGCCATTTGGTCTTTGCAATGCGCTGGCAGCATTTCAGGCTAAAATGCAGGATGTCTTGGGCAAATTTAACAGGAAAAATGTTCTTATTTCCATAGACGATGTCTTAATCATGAAGGAGTTTTGACGAGCACTTGGCTTTGGTTGAGGAGGTGCTAGATGTTTTCCAGAATCATGGAATTAAAGTTGAACCTTCTAAATGTTCATGGTTCCAGGATGAAGTACCTTTCCTGGGCCATAAAGTGGGATGCTCTGGCATGAAGAAGAACCCAACTTACACCAAAGAAGTGATAAGCTTTCCAAAACCAGAGACCATCAAAGATTTGCGCAGGTTCCTGGGTCTTCTAAATTTGCAGCGCAAGTTTATTCCTAACTGTTCTTCTATGGCAAAGCACTTGTCCCAGCATGTTGCTGGTCCAAAGCGGAAATTACTGCCCTGGACTGCAGAGATGGAGAGCTTTTGCTGACTTGAGGGAGGTCATGAAAGCAGACCTTGAATAAGCATTCTCCGACTACTTGCCTGGTGCTGAGAAACTGCAGCTGTCTGTGGATGCATTTGGCACCGGTGCTGGAGGGTGCCTGTCCCAGAACCAGAACGGTCAGATGCAAGCAATAGTCTATGCCTCCATCTCATTTTTTGGTGCTCAAATCAATTACTCCACCACTGACAGAATTAGCTGCCATTAAGTGGCAGTTAAGGCTTTCCGAACCTCTGTTTTGGTGTTCCATTTCTGCTGTTTACTGATCACAGACCACTGGTGAACATGAATAATGTTTTGCAATAATACCTGGATACTCCGTACTCTTAATGAACTGGCCGATTAGGATTATGAAATTCATTACCGACCAGGAATAGATAAGGTTGCTGCTGACGCACTGTCGAGAGTTAACGACACTGGCTTGGAAGTTGCTCATAGTGTTGATCCTGAATTTTTGCCTCCTAATTTTGAGAGAATGACTACAGTGCCTGGCAAAGGGGATTCAATGTTTATGAGCCTTCTTGTCCTTTTTGGGCATCTCAGGTGGAGAACGGTCCATTCCTTCAAATACCTTAGAGTGCTGAAGAGCTTAGAGTGCAATTGGTTGAAGAAGTGTTGTATCTTTCATGGAGGTATGGACTGAAGCTGGATGGGGTCACCCATGTTCAAATGAAACAAATGAGATACCCGGGCTGTTTGCCCTTGGTTACAGTGTTGCTGGCCTTTAGCGCTATTTATGGGGCCTTGGTGATGGTGCATCATGGTATGAGGCATCCTGTCATCTATCACCATCCAGCTGTAGCAGTGGATCCTTTATCAAAACAGTTCCACTTGCAGTGTCTTGCAGGTAACCACTACAACCCAGTTCGAGAAAAATCAAGTCAGCACCATGCAGAAGATGTCATTGCATCTTTGGCGCAGACTGTGCCACATCGTGAGCGTAGTGAGGACGAATGTGGCTCGGATAGTGATGATTTGGAGTTTCCTGAATGTGAGGTAGCTTGTTGCACTCGTGCGGTTGGGGTTCCTGTGGGAATAAATGTGATGATTGGTTAGTGCATGTTCTGCTCGTTTGCCGACAAGGGCGCCCAGATTAGTTTGATTGTTATGGATGTTTGGGAGCAACTGACTTGGGAGCAGCAGCAGCGGGCTGGTCTGGACACCGCAAGTAAACCAGTGTTGGGAGGACTTGGAGGAGCATTGTTGAGGGTATATGGCACAGTTGTTCTACCAGTCAGGATTGTGCGAGCGGGACAGGAAGTAAATTGTCCTTTTGCCCTTGTTGAAAACGATGTCATTCCATGTTGTGTCCTACTTGGGATTAATGCTTTGGTTGAACTGAGGGTCGAGCTGAACTTTAGCACTACGCAGTTCAGTGTCTTTGTGTCTGGAGAGAGGCACTCCCTACCAATGTTGATCAACTTGGAATCGTATGCGCTACCTGGTAATTCCTGGTACTGTCCCAGTAGGGCCTTTCCCTATTATGGTAGAGCTTGTTTTGAGCACACACTGGTCCATGGCACATGTTGGTAGAGATAAGGTTTTCAATCTTTTGTCGCAGCATTTCTGGCATCCCTCTTTGGACGAGGTGACGCGTAATGTAACGTCTTGTTGCCCCAAGTGTCAGCTCTCCAAGATCATGCATCAGACGGTAAAGCCTACTATCCTCAAGATTGAAGTTACCGTTCCATTTGATACGATTAATGTGGATCTTATTTTGCTGCCCAAAACTCAGCGGGGTCACGTCGCTTGCATGGTAGTTGTGGACTATAGTTTGAAGTGACTTGTGGTGGTCCCATTGAGAGACAATAGATCTGGGACTGCTGCCGCGGCGTTCGAGAGTTCGGTGCTGGCCGTTTTACCACGACGAATTTGGCGCGTTATCATGGACAATGGCAAAGAGTTCGTTTGTAAGCCGTTTTCTAGGGTGCTGTTATGGTATGGGATTGTACCAACCTTTAGCACCCCATATTCACCTACGTAGTGAGGTGCCGTGGAAAGATCGAACCGAACCTTGACCGAACTTCTCCGTAGCTTATCTAAGTCTCCTGACGCGTGGGACAACATGGTGACCAAGGCTGTGATTGTCTGTAACCATACAAAACATGCGGCTATTGGGATAGCCATTGTTCAGAAGAGTTGTCCAATGGAAAAGTCTGAGTCATCAACATTTGCAGAATTGCTATTAGACAATCCATGAGAGTTCCAAAGAGCCCCTTCAACATGCCCACGCCCACCTCAAGAGCGCATATAGGAAATAATTTCTGGCTCTTTCAATGAGCACCTTTTGTGAGCAATGCGAGGTTTGTTTCCCCTGCAACACACTATTCCGAGTTAAGCAAGGCCTTTCAACAGCTCTACCCCAGCAACGGATTTGCTGAATGTAGTCCCACCCCCGGTCCACCACATTGCTGAGGCCTGAAGTTGTCAAGAGAAGAAGAGAGATAGGTCAATGGAAATTCAACAAAACAAACAAGGTAAAAGGAATAAACAAGTTGAAAGCATAATCAGGAAAGGGAAGAGAAGGAGGGATAGTGAAGAGTAAAAGGGTCCGAAAAGAAGATAGGGTGTTCACCCCTTTGGTTGGATCATGACCCCATGAACCAGTAGCTTCCAGGGGGAGGTAAGAGACAAATATATGAGACTAAGATAAGAGACTAAGATAAGAGACTAAGATAAGAGACTAAGATAAGAGACTAAGATAAGAGACTAAGATAAGAGACTAAGATAAGAGACTAAGATAAAAGACTAAGATAAAAGACTAAGATAAAAGACTAAGATACGAGACCGTCTTTACAACTAGTTTGCTGCACATAAAATGCTGTAGTTCTACATTTCTATACTTGAACTGATCAACTGCTGGTCACCTGTTTTTTTGGCAGGATATGATCAAATACAATGTTTTCATGAGTAACTAGCTAGTTAAAAAATGTAATGATTGATTGATGTCATGATTGAGGGTCATATTTGCTGATCCCATGGACTTGCATATATCATCAAAGTTAGCCAATCTAAGCTTAGGGACTTTATTGCAGTGTTTTGATGTTCAAGTGGAGCTCTATCATGTATCAGATACAGTTATGGTGATAGCTATTAGTAGTTTGCCCACTTAAACGTCCATGACATAAAGGTCACATGCACTAAACATCACAACAAGAATATTGCTGCCACTTTCAGGTGTCTTTACCATTTAGATCACGAATCGGTAGTAAGCAAAATCAAACAGGCATTGCTCTGCGGCAGTACAAGGGTCAGTTTCCCAATCAATGTCAGGAATATTGCAGTCTCCAAGAACAATACTGATTTGTGTTGTGACAACAATGATGAAGATAGACAAGGGTGATTCAACACCATGTTTACCAACTACTGGAATTGATAACATGTCCTGTCTGCTACTTGGAATAGTAACTTATTATTGGATTTTTTTTTTCTAAGAACAATGTTGCTCAACTCAAGGTTGGGCTGGAATAAAAAAAAACAGTCTGTAGTTCAATCCAGAGCCCTGGTGGGTAGAAATAGCATGAAGCGTTCTATAAAGTTGCCTAAATACGGATGCTAGGCCCATGTCATATTGCAGAACAGCACACTATCTTTAATATTTTTGTATTTTCTTACACAAAGATTACCAACCAATTGATTGAATGTGCCTGACGCATATAGCATCAACCACAGAACCATAACAGTGATCAAAGGGGCATGAATGTCATTGTTCTTAAGGCGTAACAGTCATCACGCAATGTGATCACCATAAAATATAAATTATTGAACAACTGATCGTGACACCCAAGCAAGCATCACTTGTCAAAGATCATGGCATGCTTTGAAAAACAAAAATAAGTTTGACAGAACCTTGAATGAAGAAGAAAATGATAGAAGCGGGTTGCTATCAATTCCAAAGTAGTGAATGTCAAGTAGTCACAAATTATAGCTACTACTAATATATATGGTCAATCTTGTTTATTAGGATAACAAACTTTGGAATGAGGAAAAAAATCAATCTACAATGCTTAGCTGTTGCACAGCAAGAGTTCAAATGCTGAGTTCCAATGCAGCATCCAAGAGCCACAGGTCCAATGCAACCTCCAAAAGCCACAGATCCAATGCAACCTCTGAAAGCCAAAGATCCAATGCCGTTGCTGGCAGCCGCGGTCCTAATATAGTCAGCCACAGTACAAATTCATTTGCAAACCTTGAATCACAGATTCACTCCAGTCATCGGCGGATGCAATTCAAATGCTGTGATCATCACTGATAGTGCCAATGCAGCAACCAATAGGCAGTTTCGTTTCAACCAGAGACCGTTCCTGTGCAGCCACAGACAGAACGTTCTGGTGCAGCCAGCAACAGACAGTTCCGATGCAGCCACCAAAGGAACAGTTATTGTACTTCAACTCTGGCTGCACCCCCTACTTGCCAAGAATGACCCACTGTATGCTTCAATGCAGCAGAAGTGATGCAAGTCCTATAAGAGGGCTACCAAACTAAGCTGGGCCTTTTAGCCAACCCAATACCACTGACCAGAAGGTGATGGACGTCCTGCAGAGAGGGCTCCCAAAACTTGCTAGGCTTAAATGCCTTCTTAATACTACTGGCCAGGTGTTATGGAGGGAGCTTCCAAACCTTGCAGAGCATCTAAGCTAACCAAATGCAAGTGAACAGAAGATGTGAAGGAAGTCCAGCAAAGAGAGCTCCCAAACCTTGCTGGGTGTCTAAGCTATCTCAAATGTTACTGACCAGATGTGATGGGAGACCTACAAAGAGAGCTCTCAAATCATGCTACGCATCTAAGCTATTGCACTGCAACAAAGATGTAATGGAATCAAGAAAAGAGGATCTTAAATCTTGCTGGACAACTAAGCCATTGCACAGCAACTGACCAGAAGATAATACATACCCAGCAGAGAGGGCTGCCAAGCCAGGCTGGGCCTCACAAGCCATCCCAATGCTACTGACCAGAAGAAGCAATAGGAGTCCATCAAACCTGTCTGGGCCTCTAAGCCATAACAATACAACTGACCAGAAGACGCGATGGGAGTCCTGCAAAGGGGACTCTCAAACATGGCTGGGTCCATAAGCCATCCAAATGCTACTAACCTGATGTGATAGAAGTTCTGCAAAGTGTGCTTGCAAACCTTGCTGGGGCTCTGAGCCATCCCAGTGCTACCAACCAGGAGATGTTATGGAAGTCCTGCAATGATAATATCCAAACCTTGCTGAGCCTCTAAGTCGCCCAATGTTACTGACCTGAATGCAGCCAGAACATGGCCAAAGACCTTGCGGTCCTTGAGATATTCTTTATCGACCAGCACCACTCCATCTGAGAATAAAATTGGCTACAATCAATAATAGCTAAGTTTCAAATAAATTAGAAATTCATGTATTTAAAGGGTGCCCGAATTCACAGCAGCAAAGAGAAGTGAAAAATGAAATGCTAAGGTGCAAAGCCCCAGGAAAATATTCAACATGAGTTATACCAATCACATGTTATCCCAGAAAAAAACTGCACTGTTACAACTACTATATCTTTTAGAACTTAAGAAAATCATACATTTGGTGTTAATAAATGACTTTTCATGGTCATGCAATATTAAAGAACACAAAGCTGGCTGCTGGCTAAAACAGCTAAAGAACTATAAGCAACTAAGCGGTAAAATTTATTGCAGCAGAGAGATGTTATGCAAAGGTTAGGGGAAATAAATTTTTATGACACAAACTAGAAGCTTTGATTGTGAATTATCTGAATTAAATAAATAATGATTGAGAAGTGAAGTGATGATGAGCTGTTCAAGAAATGACAATGCATGCTGAAACTGTGTCACCATGAATAGAGAGTTCTAAATACCTGGACTTTTATTTGGGGAAGTCTGAACTAGGAAAAACAAAGGTGAAATTTAGAGTGAGGGAAGGATGTAACGTGTTGGGTGCGCTGAAGTGTGTAATGAGCTGTAAGACACTGGTTGAGGAACTGAACTCCAGAAGGCTGAAATGTGAGGGGTCAATAGCAGAAAAAAGGACAAGGTTGAATGTTTTTGACCCTCAATGTTTGAGAGGAATGGCAGGAGTGATGCTGAAGGAAGTTATAAAAAAATGAGAAAAAATATAATGGAAATAATGAGGAAGTTGGAGACAGATCAAATTCAGCGTTCAGAGGTGGATCGGACACATGGTTGGAGATTGAAGAAAATGGTAATAAAAGAGGTGGCGAGTGGGCACCTGCCTAGAGGAAGACGAAAGTATGGGTGGACTGATGAATTGAAGCAAGTTTTTGGGAGGAGATAGATCAGTGGGAAGGAGCAAAAGAGCCTGCCATGGATAGGCATGTGTGAAGAATGATAGTGAATGGATGAGTTTTGACGTTGCTCTGATGCACTTTTGCACCCTTGGCATCTCTATGATAGATGTGATGAATGTGGAGGGCCTGGCAATAATGACAAAGCAGGGGAAATTTGTTTGTAAAAGCTTTTGGGCCTCTTTCATTTCAAACTGCTCATTTTTCCATCTGGCCTTATGGTAAAATTATTTAATGCACTTGCCTGCACACACAGTATAACAAAGATTTAATTTGCTATACAAATCCAGACATAAGACCAAATTTACCAGAATGGGGGTGGCTAATGACAAGATGTACTTCACACTCCTCACATGCACTTGCACATACCAAAACTTTACCCTTTAGCATATAAGGGCCCACAAGACATCACAGAACAAACTTCTGGTCTAAAGTTGGGTCCAAGATCAATGTCAGCAGAAGGACACAGAAGCTTTCATTGGTTTACCTCTACTGCATTGTAATTGTTGAACATAACCTCACCCACAGCTATCCCGTTTTCAATGAGATCTGAAGAACAGAAAAGTGCGTCAGCGCTGCCTCAATACTAGTCTTGTCACAACCATTCTCCACTCACACCTATCTATTGCACTCTCTCTTGTTACCTCCTCACTGATGTCTCTCCTTCCTAAAATCTGCTTCATACCTACAATCCACTCAAACTTTGGTCTTCCTCCAGGCCTGTCTACTCACCTCCCTTCATCACCCCTTTCACCTATCTCCCATCATCCATCCTCACTATGAGTATGGAACTTATCAGAATAATTTTTCTAGTCACGTGTTCCTGTAACTCCCTCACTTAACAAGTTCCAGTTCAAACATCAAAATTGATCCTATCCCTCAGCCTCACTCCAGCCATAACACTCAAACATTTCATTTCAAAAACATTCACCCATCTTTGTTCAGCCATTGCTCCTTCAATGGATCTTCTACTAAACTGTGTAAAATAATTGTGTGAAGCTAGTTATGTCAGATAAAATTGCTTTTGCCAAACACACGTAGCACTTGCTAGTTCTTGTTTGAGAATTCAGATATTTCAATGTTTAGTTCATTAACAACTAGTTAATAGCTATAAACAGGTTCATTATTCAAAGCTATACATAAATATGGTTCAAAGCTACAAACTTAACATCATCCACCACAGCAGAATGATCATGTCTCACAGTATCTTATTACCAATATATGCAAATTTCATCTGTTTGACAGAATGTGCTCCTGATAATCAAAAAATTAGTTTTAGTTCAGAAAAAAAATTTTTGCTAAGCATCAATTAGTCTTGCCTGTCCAACCATTTGTGCCCCACAAACCTGGAAACATGAATTGAGTTCATACCATTGCAGCAGAGTTGTAAAATTTGTCTGCCCTGTCATACTACACAATACCTTTCTAATGATGTAAATGTATTGCATGTTACAATCATTTTGATTTTGAAAAAAATAGAGAAATTATTTTCTTTGCAAAGTCAAAAAATAAATAAATATGAGAAATCTTGATTTTTTGTCTTCTTCAAGAGCTTTTAATTGATGTATTGCACAACATGATAACTTCAAAACTATGGAAAGGAAGACCAATATTTGAAAGGATTTCTTGATTTCTTCCAATCACATAAAATCATTTGAATGTAGTACTTCTCTACAAAAGAAGTGATTCTTTGTTGTTGATGGATGGCACCTTCAAGAATGTTTAGGAAAAGATGTACAAAGAAAAAGAAACCTAGCAATTATAAAATAAAGAAACAAATATTATTTTAAAGGCAGAGATACACAACTTTTGGAATCGGGGTCAAAAGACATTTGGATGGTGAATGACACCTGTGGTTCAGCTGAAAAAACAACGGCAATCAATTTGTGCAATCAAGTCGTCTCTGCTAGGGCTGGGAGAGAAAAATCCTATCAGAAAATAGAGATATTCCTCAGTACCTCTCTATAAATATATTGCAAGTTGTGATGTTTGAGACAACAGGGGAGAAACAATACAAAAACATTCTTTTATAGCATTATAAAAACTGAATTTAGGAAAAAACTATGCCTTTGATTGCAGTACTTCAAAACGACTTCCAAAAGATGTATTGCTGTCATTATTACTATATGACTACTAGAATTTACATCCATTGTTAGAGCAATACAACATGAAAACACAAGAAATGGAGAGGAAATGCATTTTTTACAGTACAAAGCCCTTTCCAATGATGTTTATTTGCTAAAATACAATGACACTGCACAAAAAATATTACTCATCCCTGGGGCTGGGATATAAACATCAAAATTATTGCCTAAATACATACAAAGAGCCTTGGTTATGAGCAAAATAGAAAGGTATGGGTCTTTACTGCTATCCCTTGTACCTTCATATTCTGAGTTGATAAGTGACCAGAAGCTGATTGAAATTTACCCATCAGGCTCAGAGCTTTGCGGTTGTTTTTGGTCAGGGGGAGGTTGTAGCATTTGGATCTGGTGAAGTGTTGGAAAAATTTCCACTGTTCTGTTGATTCGGGGTTGTCTGCTATGTTTGAGCAAGCTCCAGATATTAGCACACGTGGTCATTCTTTCAAACTGGTGGTTCTTTGCTGTCGGACTGAATATAAACGCAGATTCTTTAATGCTCACTGTGTTCAGGTCTGGAATAGTCTATCCTCTAAGGTGGTGCAGTCAATTCCCTCAGCAGCTTCAAGAGGGCCTTGACTGGGGTATTCAGGGGGAAGGGGGGGTGTTGTATGAGTTTTGCTAGGTATAGCAGATTTGATATCGGGGTTTTGTTTTTGTGTTTTGACAGTTGTGTGTAATTGTACTCTTCAGTGTTTTTTGTCTACCAATTAAGCCCAATTTGACCTGCGTCCTGCTGCAGTTTTGATACCATGTTGTTCTTTAGATTGGTGGCACGTCAAGATGTACTGCCTTCCATGCCCGCATGCCCTGTTGGCAAGGCTGCCGGGGCTTTGGGGGGCTGCAAAGGTGAGATCATTGTAATTTATATCTCAGCCCCCTGCTGGTTTACAGAACAGGAATGCAACAATGATTTATGCTACACTCATCAAAATAGGGGACACTAGTTTATAAAAACACTCCTAACAAACAACAAATCATCTGGAGAGTGTTTTTTGATGTCACTGAACCAATTATCACAACCAACCAAAATGACCAGCATAAAAACTGCTAAAACATTCATAATTCTGAAACAGCTCACCAATAGGGTCGACATGGGTGATGTGGTCCACAAAGTCTCGTTTGCCAAGATAAACAGTGATCTTGCCATTTGGTGAGCTCTTCTTGAAAACTCTGCACAAATAAAAAAACTCTATTAGCATGTATGTATAGACATACAGCCATTTCCCCCTAGTTAGGGGGGTGGCTAAGTTAGGCAGACACAGAGAAGGGAGGAGCCCAATCTCCCAGACACAGGACAGCCGTGTCCCTGCCAAGGCTCGAACTTGCGACATGCAGCACCAGAAGCTGACACAGCAGTCGGATGCGCTAACCACTCGGCCACGGCCTAATTCTTCAATATTGATTCTTCCACCAATATAGCTTGGTTGGAGACAAACTCCAGCTGCAGAATTCAAACAGCTCAACACCTTAAAGAAAAAGAACAGCTGACTAAGTACAGTAGGGCATTTATACTACACATTTCCTACTGCATTATACAAAAACAAGACAAATCTGCAACATGTAATGCTCGCAGGTCATGAGGCCAGAAGAAGCTAAATCACAATGCAATGATTAACTCACAAGTCATGATGGTAACAGCCAAGGCATCTCCGAGGTGCTGGGTGGGCAGATCATTGATGGGCTTACAAATCATGAGGCTATTAGTAGCTATATCACAATGCAATAATAACTCACAAGTGATGACAGTAATAGCTCAGGCATGTCTGAGGTGCTGGGTGGGAAGATCATTGCTGATGCTCAAGGTGGTAGTTGGTGCTGAACAATCAGTAGAACTTTGTACTGTTTGTTGATGCTGTTAGATTATGAAGTCAATTGATTGCCATGACTGGTAGGTAGGTCATTAAACCCAGCCTCAAACCGTGTAGGATTGAAGCGAGGTGCGAGAGATGCACTTTTAGGAAATGGAGAACATGCTGTCACCTACCATTGCATACAGTGCAGGTGTAACCAACATGAATGGGATTGACACAATATTAGACAAGGCTGCTTTCAATCAATTGGTCGTGGTGGTTGGGTACAAATGCTGCTCGAGTAGTGAACAGTCCTCCAGTACTCCTGTTCAGGCTTTAACCAATCATTCTGGCAGGTCTGACATATTTGCTTGCTTTGGTTTGCTTTATCTTTTGACTCTTGATATTCTAAATTGTATAGTTAGTCTCACAACATACTAACTGCTGTGTAGATAAGATCATTACTTGCATTTCTAATGAATAGTTAAATTGAGACCAACCCTTTTTCATATCCTTGACTCAAGACTAATAGCACTTCCAGACCTTCTGTACCATCATTTGCATTCAAAGTGGACAGGTTTTCTCCCACCAGCAAGTGCCACGGAGTAACAAGAGCTATTTCCTAGGTGGATTGTTTATCATTATTATTGGTTTTTTCTTTATCCAGATACCAAACACTACTTACCAAAGACTTGTAAATATTTTTTGTACTTGAGTTTATATGGCGTCGACCGGAGTGACTCCCCGCGGTCGGAAACACAGGGTGACTGCCAGCACCCCCCTTCAAGGCCCAAGACGTCGGAAGTTACACCATTTGACTACGGGGCTTGAAATAGCAGGACTTTGTTAATAAGTATCAGCTACTTATAGAAATTCGATAAGCGCACAGAATTAAAAAAAAAAATCCTCAAGTGAAAGTGTGATTTTCAAGTCCCTGATAATTTTGGTTTGGAAAAATCAACGTTCCCCAAACTTTGATGCGGTGTCAAGAGTTCCCATTGGCTTGGGACCAAGTTTGGTAGTGATACACGGAATATGATGTAGTTTGTTGGGTAGGAAGGATTTTGGAACGAAATGTAAACTTTTGTAGATATATTCAAATATACAACTACGGGGAGTTGCTGTAGGTGAAAAAACAATCGGGGGTGATTCCCCGCACCCACTTTGTTATCAAATATCTTCACTTTTATTCAATGAAAAGTAGTTAGATGCAACTTTTTGTACATGTGATGACGTCTGGAAGTGAAGGACCAACAATAATGACACCAGAGATGATTTCAAAATGTGTAACATATTTTATAATGACATAATGTTTATAACACATGGTGACAAGTTGTATCCATGTTAATGCAAAACGTTTGCTATAGAATTGATGAAATACATTTTTTAACATGTTTCATCATATTAAGAAGATCGTTTTTTCATAATATATGCTCATTAACTGATACTTTAGGGTCATAATTAGTTTAGGATATGGAGAAATGATTTCAAGTAAAGTTAGATTGCAATTATTGAAGAAAAGCTTTGTTTCCAGCGGCAAAATCAGAGAAAAAATCCTTAGACAGTCGGGTATGACGGCAGCTAAAGACTAGCATCAAAAACACCTGTCACAGACGTAATATTTTACTTCACATTTTATTTTAAGCAACTGATGTATACTAATATAGGCATGCTCTTTTGATTGGTACTTTCAAACTTTTAATTTAGGTTTCAATTGTTGATAAATGGGGGGGTGCGGGAAGATACCAGTTTGGTGCGAAAAGTCACTCCCAAGTGGGGGCCATAGCTCGCCGCACAGTTTTTCATAAATAACTTCTTTTTGGTTGATGATAGAATGTTGAAACTTACGGTGCTTCATGATCATTATAGTAGCTTTACACACCATGAATACGAAGTTTCTCGGCCACATGCTTTTTTCCAGTTATTCCAAAGTATGCGCAAAATGCGGGGAGTCACCCCAGTTGACGCTAATTGATTTACCGAATACCAGAGACACCATGTTTACTGCATGAGTGTCGATAGGCAAGACTCCAGCTGACCTATTTTTAAGCCATGTTAACATTTAGAGGGTGTTCAGTGGATCAGTCGGGTTCCAGTAATGTGACTGACTGTCTGCTGGCTCTTCAGTCAGTGTCCTCCCAGCAGCCATAGTGTACAACTATTTCACAGGAGCTTTGTCTGGGCCAGTCAGTGGATGGTTATTCTGAAAATCTGGTCATAGTGTTAATTTTTGGAGTTTTTATAAATGCCATTATTCTAAATTGATGCCTCTGATCACAATGGAATTTTTTGCATAATGAATAGCCTCTGTAACTTAAGAGACCTGTAAGCAATGAAAAGCCAGTAGTTTTTGTGCACAGTTTATTAAATAAACATGTAGGTAAGTAACTCTGCCTTGTTTCCCTGTCTGTTCCATATTGAGTGGCCTCCATCCTTAAAATTCACATGCTATCTTTGAAATAAATACAGTATATACAATTTGATAATCCAAATTCTTGTGTTTACACTTCTGACCAACACTAAATTCTATGGTTTTCCCATATGCTTGGTTTCACTGAAGAAAAACAAACCACAGATTTAAGGGTTGTCTTTTGGGAGGAACCTTATTATCTGAGTATATTCCCATATTTAATTCCATGGCCTTGACTGCACTGCATCAGTCATTTTGACAAGTGACATTGTTTTGTACCTCTTTTATGAATTTTTGGTTCGAGCAATAAGTCCTCCATGGCACATTTGGTGTCAGAAGTGGGATTTGGGAATTGCTTGGTTCTGTTGTTTTTGCAAGCAAAATTAGTGTCACCCTAAATGGAGAGCTCTTGGAGGAAGTTCAGTGGTTTAAGTATCTGGGCTACCATGTGGAGATAACTGAACTAGTGAAAACTGAAGTGGAGGCGCGAGTGAAAGAGGGGTGTAAAGTGTTGGGTGGACTTAAGAGTGCAATGAGTTGAAGGACAATGAGGAGGCTATATGAGGGTGTTGTTTTCCCAACTGTGCTCTACAGAGCTGAGGCTTGGGGGGTGAGAGCAGAGGAGAGAAGAAGGTTGAATGTTTTTGAGATATGTTTGAGGAGCATGGCTTGAGTAACAATGAGAGACCGGATAACCAACAACATGGTTCGAATCAGAACAGGGATGGTGAAGAAGTTGGAGGACTGAGTGGATTCACATGTTCAGAGATGGTTTGAGCACAAGGAGAGGATGGATGAAGAGAGATTGGTGAAAAGGGTGATGAATGCAGAGGCGAGTGGTTGCAGGCCAAGAGGTATATCAAAATTTGGGTGGAAGGATGGTGTGAAGCAGGCGTTAGGAAGGAGAGACATGAATGTGGAGGCGGCGTGAGAGCGTGCAATGAAGAAGTGTTAGTGGAGAATGGATGTGAATGGTTGATTTTGACGTTGCTCTAATGTGCTTTCTTGCACTTGGCATCCCGCAGTTGGGATGGTCATAGGTGGGGAAGGGCCCGGCCATTAGGACGCCGCAGGGGTAAACCAGTGAAAACTGTCGGGCCCTACTGCTGACGACGGATCTTTGAACTGCACTTGTGACCTGGAGTGTACGTTGAGGGGGTACCGGCCGGACCCTTTAGCACAAAAGGGCTTAGTTGCGCCAGTGTGAGCATATGAGGACGTAAGGTGTGCCTTGCTGTAAACCAACCCCCTTTCTGAACGATGCAGGCCCAATGTCTGTATCTGTTTTTCCCATCTATGTAGTGTAGTACATTTCACAAAATGGATTCTCCCAATTCAAATTTTACTAAAATTCTATCAAAATTGTTTGAAGCAATTCAGGATCGTAATTCACCAATAATATTCTCTGGCTGTCAAAATTCAATGCAGATAAATAAAATGCTTTAAAATTTTTGAAATATGCATCAAATATTTATGGTAGCTGTTCTGGTTCTTGGATATTGAATTCCCATCTATCCTACAAGGAGAGGCAAAAGCCATTGCCATTTCCTTTTTGTCTGATTCAGATTGAACAACAGTGAAAAAAAGACTGATAGAAGAATTTTCTAGCAAGAGCCTTGGCTGGAATGGATATGGAGACTTTTCCTCAGTTTGTCATGATTTAAATGAATCTCTAGTTTGCTTCTCTATCAGATTAGACACCTTTCCAAAATGTTTCCAATATGAAAATTCCAATGCTAGAGATGTTTTGATCAAGTCCAAATTTATGGGTTGTCTCTCACCATTATTGATGCAGCAATTAAATATACTTTTGGGACAACCTGAGCATCCATAATATACTTATGGGACATCTTGAGCATCCATCAGTCATTCAAATTATTTGGTTAGCAACCATTTTAGAAGAACAAACAAACTTGTAAGTGCTCTCTTATAATGCTACCATTAATTCTTATGCAAATTCTGCATTGAATGTCAGTTCTCTAAATTTCAATTCAGAAAATACTGGTCCTGTTCATCAAGTCTGTGCAAAAGGGATTCTCCCCTTGGTTCCTCACCTTGGTTGCCTCAAGACCACCCCACACCCAAGCAAGGCCAGAGTGCAGAGCATGACAGGAGGCACAAATGAAACAGCACGCCAGACTGCAAAGACCGGCAAAACAATGGAGCGGAAGAAAAACTAGAAGTTTGTGCTTCAGGTAACTGATCATACAGCAGTTCTGTTAGTCCCAATAGGAAACATACACATACATACATATACACACACACACACACACACACATATATTATATATATATATATATACATATATATATATACATATATATATACATACATATATATACATATATATACATACATATATATATATACACATATATATATATATATACATATATATATACATATA
>SDVV010004852.1:0-19777 GCA_016164225.1 Gammarus roeselii
ATTTCAACTAAGGTGGCTGAGGGGCTTTATATTTCTAGTGAGATGCCAGAGGGACATCTCCAGGAGATGAACCGGAGCTGGTATTACGGAGAAAAAAAAGGTAGCATCGTGTCGACAGTGTCCTTCCATAAGAAGGTACTCACTGATTCAACAGATGGATGTTTTTTTTCATCCCTATTTCTCTCCTTTCTTCTCTCTCCCGACAGGGAAGGGGAGAAGTAAATATTAAATACCATTGCGGCGGCAATGTCTCTTTGTCGGAGGATACTCATTGCCTAACAATGGATGATATCTGTCTAATCTACGTCGTACCGTAGACTTGAGCAAGCTTTCCTCATGGTGTGGTTTTGATTTTTGCATATCAAGGGGTGTGGGGGTGAGCCCCCGTTGCAGCTCATCGGTAAGCGTAGCTGGGTCGCCGGCAGACTTCACCCGCACAGTTTGTCGAATCTACGTTGTGCCTTAGAGTTGAGCAACGCTCTCCTCCTGGTGCGGTTTGATTTTCGCATAACATGCGGTGTGGAGGTAAGCCGTCGCTGCGGCTTCTCAGCAAGCGCCGCCGAGTCGCCACAGACTTCACCCGCTCTGATTCGTAATTGTTATCTGTTTTTCTCCATTTTTCTTCTCTCTTTTCATTCCCGCAGAGAGGGTAGAAAAGTTTAAGAAAATTACCATTGGGTCGGCAAGGTCTCTCCATAGGAAAATACTCATTGCCTCAACAATAGATTAAATATCTGTCGAATCTACGTCGTATCGTAGAGTTGAGCAAAGCTCTCGTCCTAGTGCGGTTTCAATTTTCGAATATCATGAAGTGTGGGGGTAAGTCGTCGGCAGACTTCATCCTCACTAGTTCGCAAATTTGGCTAACTCTCCCCATTTTTCTCCTCTCTTTCCTCTCCCACAGGGAGGGTAGAAAAGTAAAAAGAAAAAATGCCATCGTGTCGGCAAAACTCCTTCATGGGAAGATATTCATTGCTTCCATCAATGGATGATACCCGTTGAATCTAGACCGTATCACAGAGTTGAGCAGAAGCTCTCTTCTTGGTGCGGGTTCGACTTGCGTATATCATGGGATGGCATAGTAAAAATAAAGAGTAAAAATATATGGTATCCCCCAAAGTTTTCACCGCCGCATCGAGTTGAACAAGTCCTCCTCTTATGCGGTGTCAATTTTCCGGATACCATAGTCCCTGCATCTGCTTGTCCCGTTAGGACAGCAGACGGTCTCGTACGCTAGCGGGATGGGTGAATGCGAGTAACGATACGGGCTTACACCCAGTACCGGTGGCCCTGGCGTGGGTTTAGGGGTAGATGCGACTCGCCGTAACACCTCTCACCCGGTGAATTCCTAGAATGATCGTTCTCGATATATTATCCGTCTCTGCATTTGCAATGCAGTAATATCAGTACCTGTAATTGCAATCTTAATGGTAGAAAACGCTCCGTTCCGATATGGAGTTTTTCAGTAGCTTGAGTTGGTCAGCAAATAGCAATCATTACATTGTTACAGAAAATGAAATTATATCTAATGATTAACAACTGCTACTACCAGCAAACTGCTATTATTGCTACTAATAATGGATTAATTAGTAGTAATAGCTTCGATTGTGAAGAGAGCCGTGTCATGCTCCTTCCCCATATCTCTGGTTCGCAATTTTGACTCTCTTTCCCCATTTGTCTCCGTTCTTCCCTCTCTCACAGGGAGGGTAGAAAAGTAAAAAGAAAAAAAGCCATCGTGCCTGCAAGATTCATCCGTAGGAAGATATTCGTTGCCTCCATCAATGGATGATACCCGTTGAATCTAGACAGTATCACAGAGTTCAGCAGGAGCTCTCTTTTTGGTGCGAGTTCGACTTACGTATATCATGGGGTGTGGTGGTGAATTCTGGCACCGTACCACATATGAATAATAAAAATACTGAGTAAAAAAAATATGGTATCCCTCCAAGTCTTCGCCGCCGCATCAAGTTGAGCAAGCCCTCCTCTTAGGCGGTTTCGTTTTTCAGAATGTCATAGTCCCTGCATCTGCTTGTCCCGTTAGGACAACAGACAGCCTCGTAGGCTAGTGGGATGGGTGAATGCGAGTACCGTTACGGGCTCACACCCAGTACTAGTGGCCTTGGCGTGGGTTTAGGGGTGGATGTGAGTCGCCGTAACACCTCTCACCGGGGTCGACAGCTCCTGGTAAATCGTGTCGTTCTCAGGTTAAACGGGTCACGTAGCCCAGTGCTTGTCAGGCACGTTTTTGAACGCATTCACGGATTCAGAGCTAACTACCGCAGCCGGCAAGTTGTTCCAAGCCCGCGAGATTGCGATCGGGAAAAAATGCTGAGCTATAGTTGTGGCGAAACGTTTTTCCACAAGTTTTGCCCCGTTGTATCGGGTACGAATGTTGTGGTCCCTGTTGAAGAGGCCGACAGGACTCACGTTGCTGAATCCCTTTTAATTATTTGAAGGTTTCAATGAGCTGGCCCCTCAGCCTTCGTTGCTCATGGGTGATGAGGCCAAGCTCTTTAAGCCTATCCTCGTAGCTGTGTTGACGTTGCTGCGGGATGAGCTTAGTTGCACGATGCTGGATTCGCTCCAGTTTGACTATGTCCTCCTCATGTGTGGAAACTAAAATTGGACTGTATGCTCGAGGTGGGGACGGACGAGGTGTTGGGAACGTTGGCTGTGGCTGCTGACCGGCCGCATTTCTTGTCCTGCCGTTGCATCATTGTATCAGGCGGTGGTGCTACCTGGCGGGCTGCGGTGACGGCTTCGGGCATTGAACCATAAGGTATAATAGGCAGTTTTGGTGCTCGGTATATCGTACTCTGGCAGCCTCAGTGGTGTGTCAGACACGGTACAGGAAGGGTGTGGCAGCTCCTGCTCTAAGCGAGCATGGTGCCCAGCAACTGCACCGGCAGAGCTTTGGAAAGGCTTGCAAAATTTATAGAGTAGTCAGCCGACCACGCCCAGCACCCACACAACCTACCCGTCCGGCAGTTGCACTAACACTGACTCCGCGTCAGACCAGGCATCCGAGCACTAGAAGTGGCTTCATTCGAATACACACACAACGCAGTCAATGCTCCCTCCTCCTATTATACCTCCGTGCATTGGACCTTCAGCCGAGATCGAGACTACACGCACACGGTGTCACTCCGGTCGAACCTACTGTCAAGCACAAGGGTCTAACGACCACAAGTCTCACGGGTCTAACGAGCACAACAAAGCGGATGGTAATCAACCGACTGGCTAAAGTATTTGACCCTTTTGGCTGGCTGTTACTCATCACTGTTCACGGTAAACTATTTGTGCAGAAACTCTGGAAGCATAAACTCTGGATGACCCTCTCGTCATTGAACGACTCGCTGAGTGGGGTTCCATTGAATCTGACGTAAGCTCCGTCGAGCAAAACTTTATAGTACCGAGCCAGTTGACCATTATTGCTGATCCTGATCTGCACGTGTTTGCGAATGCTAGTGGGTCTTCTTTTGGCGCCGTGGCGTACTTTGTTGTTGTTGACTCATTAATGTTTATTATGGCCGAATCGCGGTTAGCTTTGATTTTCCCGTCGTCACTTCTGCAAATGGAGCTCATGGCGCTGGAAATAGCTGCTCGGTTAGCAAAGTTTATTGATACTTCTTACAGCAAGGAATTGACTATTAAAAGCGTCCATTTATGGACTGATAGTCACATTGCTGCTCAGTGGAATGTTAATTGTATCAACACAAAGCCTTACGTGAAGCAAAGGGTTCTTTCTATCCAGTCCTTGGTTTCCGATGCGAAGATCATGTATGTGCTTGGGCGAGAGAACCCCGCTGACCTGTTGACCCCGCTGACCTGTTGTTCTGGAAGATACAAGTTCGGTTCAGGGGTGCGCAATGGCTTACCGGCCAGTTGCCGTGTCAGTTGGAGCTCTCAAGTCCGTTAGTTTAGGTTTTATTGGAGCCAGTAAACAATGAAGTGGCACCCAGTCTACCTACGTGTTAAAATTTTCAGTACCTACAGTAAGACTTTACGTGTTTAAACTTATGTGTTGAGATTCGTTAAATTGATCGGATGCAAATCTTCCGAGAAGCGATTGTTATGTCACAAGGTCTGTCCGTTCACTCGGGAAGTAGAAGATCCCACCGTATCTGAACTCGCCTATGCGGAACGGATTCTCATTAAACGAACCAAAGGAAGTTTCTATGCTGATGTTTTTTCGTATTTACGCGGTAATACTCTGGTGTCCACAGAGATTGTAAAGAAATTAAATCGTTTTGAAGATGGTGGCTTACTCCGATCAAGAGGTCGCTTGGGGAATGTGAATCAGTCCGTTGACTCTAACTTTCCTGTTTTGCTTTCACCACAGTCACTATTTACGAGATTTGCATGCAGGGGTAAATGAGCTTCTTGCGTCACTAAGGCCGAGGTTCTGGATTCCCACGGGTAGATGCTTACTTGAGAATGTGATTAAAGATTGTGTAACGTGCTTCAAGGTGCGTGGTACAGTCTTTGAAACTCCGCCTACTCCACCATTCCCTGCGGATCGGACTACTCAGGTTAGACCTGTTCAGATTAGCGGAGTTGACTATACTGCTGCTATTAACGTGCGAGATTATACTGGTATTATCAAGTGTTACATAGAACTCTTCACATGTGTCATCACCAGAGCTGTACATTTAGAGGTTGCTGAAGATTGTAGTGAGGAAGAGTTTATTCGAGCTTTCATTAGGTTTGCCTCGCGAAGATCGTTACCATCTACCATGTATAGCGACAACGCGAGTTATTTCGTAGCAGCTTTTACAACTCATCCATCCATCCAGCGGTATGTGGGAAAGATAAATCGGGGTTATGAAATTTTCCGTCAAAACTGTGATTGGCAATGCGATAGTTTCTCGTCAGGAGCTGCAATCCTTGATTACTCAAGTCGAAGCGAAGATGAACGATCGTCCGCTGACTTATATCTCAGACGATAGTTACGACTTCGTTCCGTTAACCCTTTCTCATTTAAGTCACGGTTTTAGATTAACAGATTTTCCGATGTCGGGTGTTAGAGCAGAGTTGGACGATCCAGCCTTTCCTGATAGGGGAAGATTAATAAGAGGCCAACTGCTCATTAATGGTCTGCTCGAGCATTTTTGAAGGAGATGGCATCGATAATACTTACCTGCCCTCTGAGAGAGATACAATTTCCGGAAGGCAGGCCTACTAGATTTCCTTCTCTGGGTGAGGTTTAACTGATACACGATGATGCTCCCCGCGTGTTTTGGAAGCTGGGACTTGTGGTGAAACTGATCGACGGAGTGGATAAGATTGTAAGGTCGGTCACACTGAAGACTAAGAATGACCTTCTCACTAGACCAGTTACCAAATTAAATCCACTGGAGGTTTCTGCCTTAGAAGCTATACAATCTCCAGTGTTGACTGAAGAAGGTTTCCTAGCTAGAGTTCGTCCCTTGAGACGGGCAGCAATTAAGGCTGTGAAGACTATTCGTACATCTTCATGCTAGTTTGTTCAGATTTGTTAAAGTTTACTGTGAGGTATCCTAGTAGCAATTAGTTAACTTGTTCAGGTTTTCGAGTTCCATGTGGGTTCCGAAATCGTGGTTTATCTAAATAGTTATTCATGTATAACTTACCAATGGCATCTTTTTTGATTTACAGTTTCGGTGGGGGGGGTGGGGGTTGGGAACGTTGGCTGTGGCTGCTGACCGGCCGCACTTCTTGTCCTGCCGTTGCATCATCGAATCAGGCGGTGGTGCTACCTGGCGGGCTGCGGTGACGGCTTCGGGCATTGGACCTTCAGCCGAGATCGAGACTACACGCACACGGTGTCACTCCAGTCGAACCTACTGCCAAGCACAAGGGTCAAACTACCACAAGTCTCACGGGTCTAACGACCACAAATCTCACGGGTCTAACGACCACAAGTCTCACGGGTCTAACGTGTACAACGGCTCACGGGTCTATCATGTACAATGGCAACGTTATTTTATAGGAAGTTACGGGAGATGTAACCAATGTTACGGTTAGCTATCTAGTAACTTTTTTCGACCTGCGCGTTTCATTTCATATCTTTAGAGATAAGGACACCCAAGTCTCTATGCTGGTCAACAGCTGCAAGATCGCTTCCTGCTATCGTGTGGTTGAAGTTGGCATTGCGACACCCCATGTGCATAGCTGTACATTTTGCAACATTCAAGGGCATTTACCACGCTTCCGACTATTGGACGAGTTTTTCGAGACCCTGTTGAACCTCAACTCTGTCTCTCTCCCTCCATGCAGCATGGCAGAGCATTGTGTCGTCGGCAAATTTCGATAACTTGGACAGAATTCCCACATCCATGTCGTTTAAATAGATGGGGAAAAGGATAGGACCCAGGACACTGCCGTGGGGCACCCCAGAGGTAACAGGGGCCCACTTGGACAAAGCCTAGCCGATGTTGACTCTTTGCTTGCGTTCTGTTAGCCAGGCGCGCAGCTAGCGAAGTACGTTGCCACCAATGCCGAGCTCAGAGACTTTGTATAACAGTCTCCTGTGCGGAACCTTGTCGAAGACTTTTTGGAAGTCTAGGTAGATGACATTTACTGCCTTACGGCGGTCGTACACGTTGATCACCTCATTGAAGAAGTCCAGCACACTCGTCAGACAACTCCTCTTACGGCGGAAGCCATGTGGAGTGTCATGAATGAGTCCGTTATCTTCCAGATGATCGACGAGATGATTTCGTATCAATCGCTCTATGGTTTTGCACACGATCGACGTCAATCTGATCGGTCGGAAGTTGCTGGGCGGTTGTCGGTCACCTTTCTTGAAGATTGCCGTGACATTAGCTACTCTCTAGTCTTCGGGGACTTCGTCACTCGTCATCGATAAGTTGAAGATGTGGGTTAGGGAATCCGCCAATTGTTCTCGAGTTTCCTTGAGAACTCCTGGGTGGTGTCCATCGGGACCGATTGATTTGTAAATGTCCAGTTCCTCAAGTTGTTTGACAACTTCCTCTCTTGTGAACGCAATGTCGTAGAGGCTGACTTCCCAGCGTAAACAGTATCTCGTTCGTGGCCGGGCCCTCAACTGTGAACACTGAAGAGAAGAAGCTATTCAATACATGGCCATATCTTCAGGTGACGTTCTGAGGACACCATCTTCATCCATTAGCTGACCAACTGAGTCACTAGCAATTCTACGCTCGTTGACGTAGCGATAGAAATCCTTTGGGTTCTCTTTGGCGTTATCCGCAATATTTTTATTCCTCGTGCGCCTAGAGGATCGGACTAGTCTAGTGGCTATCCTAAACGCCAGGCGGTCAGTTCTGCCGCTTCTTCGGTATTATCCCTTAGTCGTTGCACATTTAGTTGATCGCGACGATTCAAGGCTCTTGCAATTTCAACGTTCCAACAAGGGGGCCTGATCCTTTGAGCGGGATCAATTGTCCTCAAGGGTATACATCGGTCACTTGCCTCGCGAACTTTCTCATTGAGGATACGGCAACAAGCGTCCACCGTACCGTCTTCGAGTTGTTCGATTAAGTTAAGCGCCTGGAAGTTTGCTCGTGCGAAATTGGGGCGGGGTTTAGCTCACTGAAGGCTGGACGGGGCACTTTGATGATGAATTCTACCGCGTTGTGGTCAGCACCTCCCAGTTTGTTGACAACTAGGATGTTGCCGACCAAGCGCTCCTCAGTTGACATGTCTAGGTCCAGTATGTTGTTCCGCCGGGTTGGTTCACGATCATACTGGGTCATGCCGTTTTCGGCGATAAACTTCGTTAGTTTATTGCCTGGAGCAGTGAAGTTAGGCTCACCCAGTCAATATAAGGGAGGTTGAAGTCGTTGAAGATGATAGTCTAGTGATTATTTGAGATTATTTCTTCCACCTTCTCATAGAGCTGGGCATCTTGTTCCGCAAGTGTGTGGCTGTTGCGGTACACCAATGCCAGATTCAATGTCGCATAGGCCACTTTGATTTCTGCGTTGAGTATTTCGCAAGAAACTGTGGCCAGCGTTGCTCTAAGAAATGGATGCAAAATCTCCTTTATGCACATCACGGACCCGCCTCCTCGTTTACTTGGGGTGGGTTTGTCCACGCAGAACATTTTGTAGCCTGATAGCATTATCTTTGCTGCCAGGTTGCTACTCTGGAGATTGAGCCATGTTCCGTTTATGCCAATGACATCAAACGAGTACAGGGTAGCCAGTCCCCTCAGTTCGTCGAGCTAAGGGTAATATGACTGCGCGTTACAGAAGAAGACCTTTAGATGGTGCGTGTCTCGGTGACCTAGTGACCTAGTAAAGCATTGCAGAGTTCATTGATATGACACAGTGGGCTTTGATTTTCTCCTACTAGAAGCACAGCATCAGTTAGGTCTAGGAATTTGTTTTAGATTTCAGCAGGTATGATAGTGAAAATAACATTATTCGCATTAACTCAGTCTTGAATGTCACACATTTTCGGTATCGCTGTTATGTTAGTTTATGATTTTTTCATGAACCAGATCACCTTTGGAGTTAAAATGCAGGATTATTTATATTTATTACAAGATCGGTAGTGTACATCGGCATCATGTAATGATTGACCATACACCTTCCATATTGATGTAGGATTTATCATCCGACTGTGTTAGGATAAACCGTACATAATAGCTAATCAATGCTGCTTAGACCATAGTAGATAAACTTACTGAGCTATTTGTATTGTTGTTATACGTTTCTGAACGGTTATCGAAAGAATATAACTGTATGAGGTATAAATTCGCGTAATTTCATAGATGATTGGGTATAAAATACGCTTGATCGGATTTACCGATCTGAAATATTGGTATGTTTCACCTCTCGACTTTGGATTTGGGTCCGGTTCCATGTCGTCTTGGAGAATCAGTACCGGATTTGTTTTGAGTTTGTGTTAAAATTCTCCAATAATTTAATCTACATCTCAATTATGTTATCCGCTCGTATGTCTTTACAAGATGTTTATTCCCGCAAGTTTTACTTTTATAAATGTTTGTGATACGTTTGCAGTTGTACACTTAGATTGTATTGATAAATTCAGGCTTTGTTATGAGATTGCGTTCCAATTGAGAATATCTTTCTTTTCTGAGCGTTCACAATATCCACTATAGCATTTTTCACTAGAGGTTGGCGATTATGGCCGTAAACCTAACTCATCCTAACATAATCTAACCAAGGATTATATTTTTTCCCCGTTTTCATACTTATGTCTTGTATTTCTTCAATGATTTAAGCTTGATTCATATCAAATCTATCCACTCGACTCGGTAGTTTTTACCAGTATTTACCAGTTTATGTACCTACTTATAAATATTTGTCACTTTGCTTGTTACATGTCCAGTAATATCGACTAGTTTCAAGTTATGTTAGGGAATCGCTAGTTAGTAGACTATAGAGTTCAAAACATTTATGTAAGCTTACGGCATATGTCATTCACTGTTACAGGTGTTAAAGAGTTAGCAAGTTTTATGTATGGTTTTGCTGTTGGAATAAGATTTTTTCTTATGTTGGATACGCTGCTCCTACCATTTTCGTCAATTATAACGAATAAGGAATAAATCCACTCATATCATATTTTCTACAGATTTGTGATGTAAGGTCCGCAATCAACAAGATATAGGATATAAATCATGCCTAAGGTACATAATTAGCGAAGTATATATCAATGTACGACAACATAGACCAAATATCAATGAATGCAAAAAGGGTTACCATACACTGCCAAATACATTAATACCTAGGCAAACTAATCTAACAGTCATCCTAAACAATAGTTATGTATTTTTAATCAAGTTTGACGCATATGTATGATATTGATATGTATGAAACTCTCCACTCGGGCTGTATATTCAAAACATCAAAATCAGTTTGAATACATTTTGTTCAATTTGCTCCAGCAGATATCCTTTTTCAGATGTTTAGATTCCAGATTTTTTATCGATATCTCTGTTACATGTTTGAATGAGACTCAGCAGGTAGGATCCATGAGAACTAATTCACTTCAATTGGTTACACTTTTTTAATGAGGGACAGTTTCACGCGATATTAGGTTCAAAGATCTAGTTATCCTAACAAACTTAGCCAATAATTATATATTTTCATTCAAGTTTGATGGTTATGTATGATATTTAGTCATTATTTTGTGCGATGTAAAGTATCAAACCCCATCCACACTGCTCTATTTTATGTAGCTTTTTTTTAATGCCACACACCAGCTACACACATACACGCTTTGTACGCATATTCAAAGCCGGGCACGGTATGATGACGGCGTATACAGGAGTTGAAACCGGCACAATGTAGACACATAAACACATTTGTATGCATATACAGGGTTGGTTAACATCTGTAGCATTTTACCTCTGATCTATGATTCTTCCATAAGAAGAAAGTCCCTTGCTTTTGTTACAAGATATTTAATGTGGATCAACTTCACGTCATGTTAGGTGAAAAGAACTAATCATCTTAACCTAGCCGAACCTTTTCTAACCATGAACTATGTAGTATCGATTGACTTTTCGTGCATGCATGTGATACTTATACATCGACTTATAATATATTCATATCCATCCTCTCCTCTTGACTCTACATTTTGATCCATCATTTGCAGTTTTGATATACACTTACAATTCTGATCTAGCAAATTTCATCCATTTTCATATGCAAATTACATCGTTTGTTTGGATTGTTATACATTTTTTCATATTATTCCTGATTTTTACATGTTATTCACACCCATCACAACCTAACCTAACCTAACCTTTTGTATGGTATTCAGTCATTGAAGCGCCTTTTTGCGGCTAAAAAAATATAGGCGAATCGTTTTCCCTGCGTGTGGACAACCTGCTGACTTCGCTCAACATCAAGCGTAAAACTATTAAGCCTTCATTCTCCTACCAAATCCTTCAAATTAACAAACCAACTTGGATGATCAACCCACCACCGGTCAACCTAGACTTGCAAATGTTCTAAAGCAACTACTCCAACCAACACGTACCGGCAGGAATTCCTAAGACTACTCTAGGAAGAATATTTAGAGCACCGCCACATATACACTGACGGCTCCAAAATCGCGGACGGAGTGGGAGCCGTCGCTGTGTGCGGGGACACCCCACTCTCGGCCACCCTCCCACAAGAGGCCCCTGTGTTCTCTGCGGAGCTTTGCGCACTCAAACTAGCCATTTGTATTGCAAAAACATATCGCTTCTCCAAATACGTCGTATTCTCAGACAGTCTGAGTGTCCTCACCCAGCTTATAGCACTGCACTACGAAAATTCAGTTCTACGTAAAATGCAGCGGGATCACTTTTTGATGACCGTGGCGGGTCAGGCAGTGGAATTCTGCTGGATCCCCGGGCACGCGGGAATAAGAGGAAACGAACTTGCGGACTCGCTTGCTAAACTGGCATCTACTCACCAAGATTTTTTTTTGCAATGCATTACCGGGACTGGTTTTCTATCATCAACTCCCATATAACATCCCGGTGGGATGAAAAGTGGCAGCAGAGTGGACAAAATATGCTTTCAGTCAAACCCTCAGTCGGAGAATGGGAAACAAAGTTCACCAACAGAAAAGACCAAGTGTTCATCAACTGCTTGTGCACGGGACACACGTAGATAACTCACAACCACCTGATGGATGTCGACATAAGACCAAACGCGCCATAGGACCAACCTACCGTAAAAAGCTTATCGCTTTCGGAAAACACACCGGACTATACGAAGCTGTCTAAGCCCCTAACACCTGATCAAATGAGGTGGTCTCTCCACCCCATTACGCACAGAAATAACACATTTTACGAAGATATGCATTGACTCTTTACTCTCTCGTACGCGCTAATACGCGAATGTGCGACAGTTGGAATGTGTACTGACTTCATCTTGACATGACTAATATTTTCACTCGCGAGGCCGTGCGAACTTACCTGAAGCGACGAGGGACGCGCCCTACGGGGGAGCCTATTTTGACTCACGTTGAGGCTCTGGTGGAAAAGAGGCTCAAATCAAATCAAATCAGTCATTGTTATATGCATATAAAGCCCTCCAAACAACTCTAAAGATCATATTAACATATATGTTATTTATTTCATTGTCACTCTCAACCCATATTAGTTAGCAGAGAGGATCCATTTTCAAACTTAGATGGTTTGAATGGTACAGGTTTTTCATATTATTTTTGATTTGACACAATTCTAGATCACTTTAACATGTTATTCACACCCATCATAACCTAACCTTTAGTAGAAGAGAGGATCCATTTTCAAACTTAAATGGTTTGGATGTTACAGGTTTTTCATATTATTTTTGATTTGATACAATTCTAGATCACTTCAACGTGTTATTCACACCCTTCATAACCTAACCTAACCTTATATATGGTATTTAGTCATTGATATATACATCTGAAGACCTCCAGATGACTCTAAATATCACTTTAATATACATGTTATTTATTTCGTTGTCACTCTCGACCCATATTAATCAGCAAAGAGGCCCCATTTTAAAAATTGGGTGGATTGAATGTTACAAGTAATTCAAATTTGTATCCAGTTTCATACAAACGGACACATGGTCTCACACTGTGTTTTTTCTAATTTTAATTTAATATCTCCACTTGGCACTACAACCTTTGACGACTTGGATCTCTGATTTACCTTTTCTTTCCTATAATTTTCATATTCTTGACGATGACTTCGTATCAAGATCTGATCGGAATCTCATTTATATCTTACCAATCTGTAACACATCTAGATCATTTACCTCGACATAAGTTTATGGCATCCTTTCACACCTTGAAACATATTCTCCTACTGATTTCGACAATTCGATGTTACCTCCGACTGACACGATGTTTGCAATTCATTACTTAACCTATGAGTTTAGGATAATATAAACATTTCATTGAAGATTTATATTGTTTTATTAGTATCTATTGGCATTATTTACTGACCTTGCTGGCATCATCAATGACATCTTCCTATTTTTTTTATTTGAGACAGCATGGTTCGTACATGCAAACATACTCATCATCACTATATTTCAGTTTCCTCTCAAAATCCTTCATAGACTCCATCGTATCTTTGATGTGAATACCGAAGGCTGTTCAGTTCCCGTGAGTGTACAAATGTATTATTTCTTCTTCTTGAACCTTAATTACTCGAAACTTCTCCAATTCAAAGTCATTCTGATATTCGTCAGTGAGAAATTTTGCATACGATCCAGATTTTTCTTGTTCTTAGGTATAATTTGCTTTCCACTAACTCAGCTTTATTACAGTCATGATGATGATTTTCCACTTGGGTCATATCAAATTCGAGATTTGGTTTCGTATTTTCCCTAAACTTTGTTACCTACGACTGTAACTCATCGAAATTAGTTACGCAAAGCCAACTTCCTTTTTCCTGCATCCGTATATGGATGATATCTCCCACTTTATTGATTCTTGTTGTATCCATTTTGAGATAACTGATATTTTCAACACTAGTCAATATTTGTTCGATCCGACTCATATCATCTTAGGAGATTCCTTCTTCCAACACTTGTAAAGAACATTTCGAGATATGAATAATCATTTTTGTTATTCTATGACGAGCCGTGTGTCTGGGCTTGATTTCAACGTAACACTGACTCCATTCTCAGTAGGCAGCTAGCTATTATAAGTTGATTAAATGTTGTTTCTCGCATAACATTAAGCCTAACATTACTCGGCTAGGTCATCAACTTTGTTTGTATGTATGTGTATAGGGCTGTTAACGTATGTGAATGTATATACTTAAGCGTATGTACGTGTTACATAAGTTGAAAAAATGTGTAACAAAAATTTTACATTCAAAATTTCAAAATAATTTCAAATTTTCTAGGGATGACAGACCCAAGTTGGTCTATTGAAGTGAAACCTTGGCTACTTAGGTAAGGTGTCATCACTCGAAATTTTGAAATTCTATTGGAATTTTGGATTTAAAATTTTTTGTTATACATTTTTTTAACTTATGTAACACGTACATACACTCGAACATACACATTCACATACGTATACAGCCCTATACACGTACATACATACACAGTTGATGACCTAGGCAGCAATATTAGGCCCAATGTTTTGCGAAAAACAATATGTAATCAACTTATAATAGCTAGCTGCATATCGAGAATGGAGTTAGTCTTACGTTGAGATCAAGCGTTGAGATCATAAACAAAAATGAATATTCATATCTCAAAATTTGTCTACATGTTTTAGACGAAGAATTCTCCCAAGATGATATGAGTCGGATCAAACAAATATTGACCTGTGTTGAAAATATCAATTATCTCAGAATGGATACAACAAGAATCAAGAGAGTGGGAGATACCATTCATATATGAATGCAGGATCAAAGGAAGTCGGCTTTGGGTAACTAATGTTGATGAGTTGCAGTCGTATGTTATAAAGTTTAGGGGAAATGAGAAAGCAAATCTCGAAATTGATATGATCCAAGTGAAAAAATCATCATCATGACCATTAAAAAGCTGAGTTAGTGGTGAACAAACTTTACACAAAAACAAAAGAAAATCTGGATTGTACGCAAAATTTCTCAATGATGAAGATCAGAATGACTTTGAATTGGAGAAGTTTCGAATAATTAACGTTCAAGAAGAAGAAGCAATACATTTGTGGACTCAAGGGGACGAAACATCCTTCGGTATTCGTATCAAATATATAATGGAGTATATGGAGGGTTTTGAGAGGAAACTGGAATATAGTGATGATGGGTATGTTTGCATGTACGAACCATGCTGTTTCAAATTAAAAAAAATAGGTAAATTTCATTGATGAGGCCAGCAAGGTCTGTAAATAATGCCAATATATACTAGTAAAACAATGTAAATCTTCAATGAAATGTTTATATTATCCTAAACTCAAAGGTTAAATAATGAATTGCAAACATCGTGTCAGTCGGAAGTAAAATCGAATTGTCGAAATCAGTAGAATAAAATGTTTCAAGGTGTGAAATGATGTCATAAACCTATCTCGAGGTAAATGATCTAGATGTGTTACAGATTGGTAGGATATAAATCTGAGTTCGATCAGATCTTGAAATGAAGTCATCGTCAAGAATATGAAAATTATAGGAAAGAAAAGGTAAATCAGAGATGCAAGTCGTCAAAGAATGAAGAGCCAAGTGGAGATATTGAAGTACAATTCGAAAAAAACATAGTGTGAGATCATGTGTCCGTTTGTACGAAACTGGATACAATTATGAATTACTTGTAGCATTCAATCCACCCAAGTTTGTAAATGGGGCTTTTGTGACAACTAATGTGGGTAGAGACTGACACCGAAATAAATAACATGTTTGTTAAAGTGATATTTAGAGTCGTCTGGAGGGCTTGATATGCAATGAATGAATACCATACATAAGGTTAGGTTAAGTTTTGATGGGTGTGAATACCATATTAAAGTGATGTAGAATTGTGTCAAATCAAAAATAATATGAATTACCTGTAACAAGCAAACCATTCAAGTCTGAAAATGGATCCTCTCTGCTAACTAGTATATGATGAGGGTGACAACGAAATAAATAACACATATGTTAACGTGATATGAAGAGTCGTTTGGAGGGCTTCATATGTATATAACAATGATTGAATACCATACATAAGGTTAGGTTAGGTTAGGTTATGATGGGTGTGAATAACATGTAAAAATCAGGAATCATATGAAAAAAGGTATAACAATCAAAACAAACGATGTAATTTGCATAAGAAAATGAAGGAAATTTGCTCGCTCAAAATTATAAGTGTATATCAAAATTGCAAATGATAGATCAACATGTAGAGCAAAGTGGAGAGAACGGATATGAATGTATCATACATCGATGAATAAGTGCCATATATATACATGAAAAGTCGATCGATAATACATATTTCTTGGTTAGAAAGGTTATGCTAGGTCAAGATGATTATTTTTTTCACCTAACATGACGTGAAGCTCATTCACATTGAATATCTTGCAACAAAAGCACGGGACTTTGTTTTAATGGCAGAATCATAGATCAGAGTTAAAATGCAACAAATTTTTACCAACCCTGTATATGCATACAAATGTGTGTACGTGTCTACATTGTGCCGGTATCGACCCCTGTATACGCCGTCATTATACCGTGCCCGGCCCTGCATATGCGTACAGAGCGTACAGAGCTACGTGCCGTGTGGAGGGGGTTTGATATGTACATCGCACAAAATAATGACTGAATATCATACATAACCATCAAACTTGAATGAAAATAATTAATTATTGGTCGAGTTTGTTAGGATGACTAGATCTTTGAACCTAATATCGCGTAACACTGTTCCACATTAAAAAAGTAAAACAAATTGAAGTGCATTAGTTCTCTTGGATCCTACCTTATGAGTCTCATCCAAACATGTATCAGAGATATCGGTACAAAATATGGAATTTAAACATCTGCAAAAAGATAGTTGCTCGATCAAATTGGAGAAATGTATTCAAACTGCTTGTGTTATGTTGAATATCCAGCTCAAGTGGAGAGTTTCATACATATCAATATCATACATATGCGTCAATGTTGAATGAAAATGCATAACTATTGGTTAGGATGACTGTTAGGTTAGGATGCCTTGGTATTAATGTATTTGGCAGTGTATGGTAACCATTTTTGCATTCATTGATATATGATCTATGTTGTCGTACATTGATATATATTTCGATAATTAAGTACCTTAAGCATGATTTATATCTTAGATCTTGTTGACTGCGGACCTTACATAACAGATTGGTAGAAAATATGATATAGTGGATTTATTCCATATTCGTTATAATAGACGAAAATGGTAGGAGCAACACATACAACAATACAAAAGAATAATCTTATTCCAACAGTTAAACCATGCATAAAACTTGCTAACGCTCTAACACCTGTAACAGTCAATGACAGATGTGGTAAGCTTACATTACGTTTTGAACTCTACACTCTACTAACGAACGATCACTTCGAAAATTTCTTGAAACTAGTGGATATTACTGGACTTGTAACAAGCAATGTGAAAAATCTTTATATGTAGGTACGTAATCCGGTAAAGATTGGTAAAAACTACAGAGTCAAGTGGATAGATTTGATGTGAATAAAGCTTAAATCAATGAAGAAATACTTGACATAAGTATGAAAACAGGGAAAAAAAAAATCCTTGGTTAGGTTTACGGCCATCATCATGTTTACGGCCATCATCACAAACTTTTATTGAAAATGCTACAGTGGATATTGTGAACGCTCAAATAAGAAAGATATTCTGAATTGGAACGCAATCTCATAACAAAGCCTGACTCAATCAATAACTTCTAAGTGTACAACTGCAAACGTTTCATAAACATTTATATAAGTAAGACTTGCGGGAATAAGCATCTAGTAAAGACATACGAGCGGATAACATAATTGAGATGTACATTAAATTATTGAAGAATTTTAACACTAACTCAACACAAATCCGGTGCTGAATCTCCAAGACGACATGGAACCGGACCCGAATCCAATGTCGAGAGGTGAAACATACCAATATTTAAAATCGTTACAAGCGTATTTTATACCCAATATTCAATGAAATTATATGAATTTATACCTATTACAGTTATATTCCTATGATAACCGTTCAAAAACCTATAACAGCAATAAACATGACTAAGAACGTTTCTCTACTATGGTCTAAGCGACATTACACGGTTTATCCTACCACTCAGATGATAAATCCTACACCAATATGGAAGGTGTATGGTCAATCAATACACGATGCCGATGTACACTACCGATCATATAATAAATAGAAATAATCTTGCACTTCTACTCCTAAGGTGATCTAGTTAATGAAAAAATCATATACTAACATAGCAGTCATACCGAAAATATCTGACATTTAACACTGAGTTAATGCGAATAATGATATTTTTACTACAATACCTGCTTAAATCTCAAACAAATTCCTAGACGTAACTGATGCTATGCCTCTAGTAGGAGAAAATCAAACCCCACTGTGTCATTACAACGAACTCTACAATGCTTTACTAGGTCACTTCTCAGCAAACTACCACTGATATATAACAAATTTTGAGGCGACACCCAGTCATGATACAATACCTCAGACGAACCATGCATCTGTTTAGTCCATCATCTTTGAATCACGTCGAGCAAAGTCACATCCTGGACATAACCAAGAATCTATACACAGGTACAGATATCAAGAATGGGCCTGACATGAGTCTCAATGAGTCTGGTCATCAAAAAGCTGGGCTTCTGTTCACTGACGACCTGAGTAAATCACTACAACGATGAGCAGCTTGTCCCATAACTTCTCTAACAAACCCATGCAACTTAAGATTGACGTCCACAAGAACTTACAAAATTCACGTTGAACATGGATGAACTCCAAATGACAACCAGGACCCACCAGGACCCACCAGGACCCACCAGGACCCACACCATCCAGTAAATAGTCTTCTAAAACGTTACACTATACACTTGCGAGGGTTCAATGACGTAATTACACGTAGATGCAGTATGGACTCACATCTCTTAAACATACATTCCTATGATTATCGTGTAAAAATCATTCAACAACAACAACAACAACAACAACTAAAAAATAGCCAATTAAGATGCTCTACTCTGCTCTAGTTCACATTAAAAATGTAATACACTAGGGTATCCCTCATAGTAAATCAGTCTACTTACAGCCGATTTACTATGAGTCACCTCTAGACAACTCTACTATGGGACACCTTCAACTCCTCCTAAATATTGAAGAATGGTCCGACAATAAACATACAATAACCTAACAGCAAAACCGAGCTTGTAACAAATGGGATGTTATATATCTATAATAACCACGTCAAACGTTGTACCAGGATGTAATTATGTATATAAACACAAAAAATAAACAACATGCAACTAAATCATACTTGAAATAATGTTCAACATTGCAGATACGAACGTATTATATCCTAATAATCCGATATTGTATAAATACCCAATACCTTGCATCGAAGATGTGAACTGTACAGATAACATACAAAACTGAAAGACGTACAAAAACTATCGAGTTATAACGAATCAAGAAGATCAATTCTCTACCATACCCAAAACATATATTAAAAACCGTGACGAACGAGAAAAAAAAGCATGTAACCAACCAACAATTGACGTGAATAAGATACCAGGACATGCGAGCAATATACGCTTAAACTTTTTAGAAATGGTTTGGAATTCACGAACATGCTATAGTACATACAACGAACATGCTATAGTATATATAAATCTGAGAAAATTCATCAACAACTCAGTCCAAATATGGGGGAAAATTAACATGTCTTGAACAGAAGTAACCCCGGCTTAATCGTAACAGAATGTCATTTATACACATAAAATACCAAAATTAGGCAATAACCGACCAATTATGGCAGAAAAAATTGTGCTACATGGAAGATGCAAACCTAAAATATCCTATAAACTACTATAACTGTATGAGATAACTATTCAAAAATTTCGAAACCAATACAAAATTCAACATATATCAAACCATTATTACTAAGTTTACATAACACAATATAATAACTTACAATAAATCCATATCGTTCAGTTGCTCTCGCTATTGAAACGCCGCGTCAATGGAACACCGATATATCTTATTCAAGCCTGGATAATGTTTTATGGGGTAGACAGATTCTCGTAACGTAGCTGCTGCATCAACTTAAAATACAAACATCAACTCGACAAGTACCAGGCTAATAAACCATACTATTCATATATATG
>SDVV010004853.1:0-19775 GCA_016164225.1 Gammarus roeselii
TCCTCTCAACCAACCTCGATACATATAATAATAATGATAAAATTCAAAATTTATCACTATGAAAAAAGGGCAGAGAAAAATAATAGAGCCCAAGCAAATACAAATGATAAAATACTAAAATAAAGTGTTAATGATCTGTAAAATGAATAAGCATCCATCCACCCCAAGGGCGTGAAAGGATGTTCGGGGCTTTCCGCCGCGCACGTTCCCCCAGGAACCGAGTAGCCTGGAAAAGAGAAACTGCCGTGTTTTGCAAACTTAGCGTGGAGAAGAAGCGAGGAAGCTGGACCCAATTGGTTAATACAATCAATCGAAACACCCCTCTTTCCCAAGTGTGGAGAAAAATCAGACTTATCCAAGGTCACCCCGAGCTACCTATCCACATACTGTCGGACGGCAACACTGTCTATTCTTCATACGCGGACATCGCGGACAAACTAGCTCAGACTTTCAGCCAAATATCACAATCAACAAATTATACGGCTTGTTTCCAACGGAAAACGATCCTAAGAGAAAGTGAACATATCGACTTCACTTCCGCAAATGAAGAATTCAACAACAAACCTTTCTCTATCCATGAACTACAATATGCAATTGACCACACTCGTGAAACCTCACCCGGGCCGGACCGAGTGCACATCAACATGATCGAACACCTTCCTGACAACGCTCTCCAGCACCTACTGAATGTGTTTAATACGCTGTATTCAAATTCATTCTTTCCCAACCAATGGCGGGAATCCGTAATTATCCCGATACCCAAACCCGGAGAATGTCACAGTGACCCACATAACTATCGTCCCATTGCCCTAACTAGCGTCCTATGTAAGACTATGGAAAGAATGATAAACTCACGCCTAGTCGACTACTTTGAAATGCATGCAGGCCTTAACAACATCCAGTGTGGTGGATGTAAGCGCAACTCCACAACGGACCACCTCGTACGACTAGAATCAGACATTAGACAGGCCTTCGTCCGAAGAGAACATGTGGTTTCCATATTTTTCGACGTTGAAAAAGCATACGACACTACGTGAAAATACGGGATCATGAAGGATCTGCACCGTAAAGGTTTTAGAGGTCGGCTACCACGTTTCATCCACCAAGCAACGTAACGATGCAGCCATAAAAGGCAATAAAATGTTAGGCATGGTATCCCGCACAATCTCGTACAATTGCATAAACAGTACTCGCAAGTTATACACTGCCTTTGTTAGACCGCACCTTGATTATTCCGTCCAATTCTGGTCTCCATACCTCAGAAAAGACATTATTAAATTAGAGAAGGTCCAACGTAGAGCTGCCAAACTAATCCCTTCGCTGCGCAATAAATCGTACGAAAAGAGACTTCGCGAACTCAACCTTTATTCGCTAGAGAAACGTAGAGTCAGAGGTGACATGATCGAAGTGTGAAAGATTACGAAGGGTAAGGAAAACGTCGAGCGAGCAAGCCTTTTCTCTTTAGATGCGAACGGAGTGACCAGGAATAATGTATACAAAATTGTTGGCAATCGTTTCACACTCGATAGCACGCGTAATTTCTTCACGTATAGGGTTGTCGAAGATTGGAACAGACTTCCCGCAGAAGTTGTGAACAGCGATACAATCGAAACGTTCAAGTCACGGCTCGATAAATTCTACCAAAATCGCCGCTAAATGGCTCCCATCTATAGCACTTTCACCAGTATATTCGTGAAAGATGGTGTTCGGCATTGACACCCATACGGTTAAATTAATGCCAGGCACTGGCACTAGCACGGTAAATAAGGTGCCCGGCATTGGTACCTGCTCGTTGAATTTCGGTGTTCGAGGAATGAAAATGTACAATCTCAGATCAACACCTTGGGTGTTGATCTTGTCGGTGGCTTATCTTCAGGTGTCTATTTGAGTTGTTTCGAGAATCATTGTTAAATGTTATTTCCTTCTACAAACTTTCCCTTTCTTAATCTATTAAAACAGAAAATACACCGACACAAGATGCTATCTTAGACGTTCTTCTTCAGAACTTACCTTCTTACAATCATAAGGCAACCCAGTTTGGGCCAAAGACCTCTTGTTGTCTTCCTACACTTGTAAACACTTGTTAACCAATTTCTACAAAATCGCACCTTTAAGGTCAAGGTTGGCGGCACTCATTCTTCGTCATATCCGCAAGAAATGGGCGTCCCCCGGGGAAGCGTCCTCTGTCACTCTTTTTATTCTCAAAATCGATCCGTTAGCCGACATTCTTCCCCGAGACGGAAGACTGCTCTCATCACTATACCTGGACGACCTGCAAATAAGCTACAGACACCCCAGCCTCATAACAATTCAAGATGAACTCCAGAAGTGCCTAAACCTAGTCGGGAACTGGGCTTCCCTAAACGGATTCATGTTCTCGCCCTCTAAAACTAAAAACATGCACTTAACCCTTGTGCCTGTTTTACACCCGAAACCAGCCCTAACGCTGCACAACATATTTTTAGCATACGAAGAAACGATCAAATTCCTGGGTCTTATGTGGGACCCTAAACTCACGTGGCGACCCCACATCGCAGCCCTGGTTACTTGCTGAAAAAGGTCGACGGGACATATCCAATCGGTAACATCCCTGAAGTTCGGTGCCGTCATGAACACCGGAATGACGCTGTTCAGAGCAATAATACGATCGCGCATGGACTACGGAGCCGTTGTCTACGGTTTTGCAGCCAAAACAACTCTCGACCATCGCAAACAATGCTTTGCGTATCACAACCGGCGCGTTCCGCTCCACCCCAATCGAATCCATTAACGTGCTCGCTAACGAACTTCCACTTCCGCTCCGGCAAGACAAACTTTCACTTCAATACTATTTTAAGACTAGAAGTCTAATCAACGACCCAGCAATCAGCCACATCACCAACATATCCGATAAGCGTCTTTTTGTGGCTAGAAAGAATATCTGGCCACTGTTTTCCCTACGTGTGGACAACCTGCTGACCTCGCTAAACATCAATCGTAAAGCTATCAAGCCTTCATTTTTATACAGAATCCTTCAAATTAACACACCAATATGGATGATCAACCCACCACCGGTCAACCTAGACCTGCAAATATACCCTAGAGTAACTACTCCAACCAACGCGTACCGGAAGGAATTCCTAAGACTACTTGAGGAAAAATATTTAGAACACCGCCACATATACTCTGACGGCTCCAGAACCACGGACGGAGTGGGAGCCGCCTCTGTGTGCGGAGACACTCCTCTCTCGGCCACCCTCCCACACAGGCCTTCGTGTTCTATGCGGAGCTTCACGCACTCGAACTAGCCATCTCTATTGCAAAAACAGATCGCTTCCCCAAATACGTCGTATTCTCTGACAGTCCGAGTGTTCTCACCCAGCTTAAAACACTGCACTATGAACATACCGTTCTACGTAACATGCAGCACGATCTCTTTGTGATGACCGAGACGGGTCAGGCAGTGAAATTCTGCTGGATCCCCGGGCACGCGGGAATAAGAGGAAACGAACTTGCGGACTCGCTTGCTAAACTGGCATCTACTCACCAAGAACAATTTTTTGCAATACATTACCGGGACTGGTTCCCTATCATAGACTCCCATATAACAAGCCGATGGGATGAAACGTGGCAACAGAGTGGACAAAAAATGCTTTCAGTCAAACCCTCAGTCGAAGAATGGGAAACAAAGTTCACCAACAGAAAAGACCAAGTGTTCATCGACCGCCTGTGCACGGGACACACGTGGATAACTCACAACCACCTGATGGATGTCGACTTAGGACTAAACGCGCCACCTTGCTCCTGTTGCCACCAAGTGGCTATCAGCGTGAAACACTTACTGATGGATTTCAACGCACTCGCGGCAGCCCGACGAGCGTTCCTAGATCCCCCGTGCAACCTATAAAGCCTACTCACGGACCCAACCTACCGTAAAAAGCTTATCGCTTTCGGAAAACACACCGGACTATACGAAACTGTCTAAAACTTGAACAACTGTGCAAATGAGGTGGTCTCTCCACCCCATTACGCACAAAAATAACACATTATACGAAGATACGCATTAACTCTTTACTTTCTCGTACGCGCTGGTGCGCGAATGTGCCACAATTGAAATGTTTACTGACTTCATCTTGACAAAACTAATACTTTAGCACGTGAGGCCGTGCGGACTAACCTGAATCAACGACGGTCGCGCGGTCGCGCCCTACAGGGGAGCCAATTATAACTCACGTTGAGGCTCTGGTGGAAATGAGGCCCAAATCAAATCACAACCACCTGATGGATGTCGACATAGGACTAAACGCGCCACCTCGCCCCTGCTGCTACCTAGTGGCTATCAGCGTGAAACACTCACGGATGGATTGCAACGCACTCGCGACAGCCCGACGTGCGTTCCTAAAACCCCCGTGCAACCTACAAAGCCTACTCTCGGACCCAACCTACCGTGAAAAGCTTATCGCTTTCGGAAAACACACCAGACAATACAAAGCTGTTTAAACCCCAAACACCTGTGCAAGTGAGGTGGTCTCTCCACCCCATTACGCACAGAAATAACAATACATTTTACGAAGATACGCGTTAACTCTTTACTCTCTCGTACGCGCTAGTACGCGAATATGCCACAATTGAAATTTGCACTGACTTCATCTTGACATGACTAATATATTCGCACGCGAAGCCGTGCGAACTTACCTGAATCAACGACGGTCGCGCCCTACGGGGGAGCCTATTATACCTCACGTTGAGGCTCTGGTGGAAATGAGGCCCAAATCAAATCACAAACACCTGATGGATGTCGACATAGGACTAAACGCGCCACCTCGCCCCTGCTGCTACCTAGTGGCTATCAGCGTGAAACACACGGATGGATTGCACCGCACTCGCGACAGCCCGACGTGCGTTCCTAAAACCCCCGTGCAACCTACAAAGCCTACTCTCGGACCCAACCTACCGTGAAAAGCTTATCGCTTTCGAAAAACACACCGGACAATACGAAGCTGTTTAAACCCCAAACACCTGTGCAAGTGAGGTGGTCTCTCCACCTCATTACGCACAGAAATAACAGTACATTTTACGAAGATACGCGTTAACTCTTTACTCTCTCGTACGCGCTAGTACGCGAATATGCCACAATTGAAATTTGTACTGACTTCATCTTGAAATTACTAATATATTCGCACGCGAAGCCGTGCGAACTTACCTGAATCAACGACGGTTATTATGACTCACGTTGAGGCTCCGGGGGAAGTGAAGCTCAAATGAAATAAAATCCTTCTTGGAGACTTCAACAGCTACCATGGAGTGTGGGATGCGTGAGAACAGACCCCAGGGGGGTGATAATGGCTAACACCATATACACTGGTCCTTCTCAACGACGGACAACCCACACGGATCACCCTCGAAAGTGAAACCACCATTGATTTATCAATCTGTCCCCCGACTTTAGCTCCCCAACTTGTTTGGGGAGTCCTGCCGTCAACACATGATAGTGATCACAACCCAGTGATCATGTCGCTCCTTACTAACCGACCAAACAATCCCGACGCACAGGAACTTCGATTCAACTACCAGAAAGCCTGCTGCGAGGAATACTTGACACATTTCGCATGGGACGATGTGGAGGGCCTTCCCGAAGACATTTCAAAACGCGACCTTATCATACATCTATACGAGAAATTCCAAAGTGCAGCTGTTGCATGCATTCTCCATTATTTAACCTCAACCTTTTTCCCGTAACCTTGGTGGTGCCCGGAGGTACAAGAAGCAATGGACCAGCGTGAAATGATGTACGGGGCCTTCCGCCGTGCATTTCCCCCAGGAACCGAGTAGCCTGGAAAAGAGAAACTGCCGTGTTTCGCAAACTTAGCGTGGAGAAGAAGCGAGGAAGCTGGACCCAATTGGTTAATACAATCAATCGAAACACCCCTCTTTCCCAAGTGTGGGGAAAAATGAGGCGTATCCAAGGTCGCCCCGAGCGACCTATCCACTTACTGTCGGACGGAGACAGTCTCCATTCTTCATACGCGGACATCGCGGATAAACTAGCTCAGACTTTCAGCCAAATATCGCAACCAACAAATTATACGGATTCTTTCCAACAGGAAAAGAACTTAAGAGAAAGTGAGCACATCGACTTCCCTTCCGCTAACGAAGAATTCTACAACAAACCTGTAGTGATAAGCAATCACACTACATTCACACATTCAATCCAAAATAATACAATTTGTACATTCTTTCGTGTATATATAATAAGTAGTGTAAATAGTAGAAATCCTGTAAATGTAGAGTTAGAAATATTGTATATAGCAACGTAGAAAATTACCATAGCAAAAGAATAAAACACGCGACCTAGAAACTGTAGGTACAGTCATATACAAACAAACATGGCACAACAGGGAATTATTACGTTAATAATGATTCCGGAACAACAACACACAATGTTTTGAGACATTCTCAAACACAACAAATTAATAAAAAATAGTTATCAGAAATCGTCCAGCAAGTATGTTGGAAACACACCGCTGAACGCTTTACGGACGAACCATTGTACCAACGTTGTTTATTATTTCCGGGAGGAAAGTAAGTGTGGCTGCTTTCGGGATAATTAAGCTATTTATAACTTCTGTCAAGTGAATTCTCATACTTGCAGTACTTGTTCGTACTGCAAGTAAAACATTTTTAACTTTCTAGTGACTGAGTGCAGGTTTTTAACTTTATTCTTATTCATTTCAGAGTAGGCTACCGTCTTGACTCACTTAAATGGTATAAAACTTCACCAAAATAAAAACCTACAGGACACATTTGAGAATGAGATAGGTGCCATTGCTACCTCGATTGGAGCAACATAATTGCCAACGATACCCAACCAGGTAAATATATAATACCAGTGACATTCCAATTGCAGCTAAGGTTCTTAAGTCAGTGGTGACTGACTTTAAAAAAATTCCAGACTAGAGTCAGAATTTGAAAGGCTCTACGAGGAAATTATTTTCCATGTTTTCAATCAGAAGTTGAGGTGGGACAACTTGCTCCTTTTCAAAAAGCACCTTATAATCCTGGATACTGCTGTATTAGGACTTGGGTCAAAGATAATTCAAATGTTTTGAAATATTCGAATTTCTTATTTGGATCCATTCTCTTATCCCAGCTCGGCAAGTGCTCGAGCGTTGAACTCACAATTTGTGAGGCCTTTCCTAAAATTAGGATAAAAGATTTGTAAAGCTGTGGAATTGGGAGCTAGCAATCAGACGTCATCCTATTATTTAACTATAGAGGCTCCACGATGTTCTTTTTATATTTTTTTCCTTTTTCATGAATACTGCATGAAGTGTCTGTCTGAGTTTTCTACCGGGGTTCCCCAGGCATAGCCAATAGCTAAGCTTGGAGATCTTAGGTAGTTCTACAGTGACGTGGCAAGCTTTTGTTGATGCCTTGCCCGCTATGGAAACCCCGTGGCCACAGTAAACACAGTGGTAACGGGTGGCGGGAAGGACTTGTATCTAAAGTGCCTTTCCTGATGCAGTGTTTTCTTGCAGCTACATCCGGCCCCTTTTAAAGGCTGAACTCAAGAAACTTATCCTGATCAAGACCCTAATAAAAATTAGGGAAAGAAGAATCCAAAACAAGACCCTAACAAAATTAAGGAAAGAAGAATAAAAAACTCGACCAGACTTGATCGTGATGAGTCAAGATTAATTAACTTCATCACCATTCTTGCATCACAATACAAGTTGAGTATTTAAAAATACCATATTGTGTGTTATTTCAAATCCTTGGTGTGTAGGCTCTATCGTCTTTAATTAATTAATTAGGTCTTTCTGACAAGAAGGGTTCACGATAACTGTTGACCCTCGATATAAAATTTAATACCCAACCTCAATTTAAGGTGATTGAATGACATGGACTACACACTTTGGATTGGAATAATTTAACTGTAAGCTAAGGGGCCGTGGACACAGCATTTTCGGTAGCTTGTTGTGAAAAAATATTTGGCCAATCACAGGAGTAGGGGAAAAATTACCCATCTCCTTGAAAAGTCCTTCCAATTCTCTTACTGCATTCAGGATAGGTAGTGGGAGAGCTAATAGCTACCTCTTTCGCACACATTTTCTTTACCATCTTAGCAGCTGGGCAACACATTGGAGAACTTGCTATCAATATTTACCTTCTGGGCTTGAGTATTCTGACCTTTAGAAATTGAAAATAATTCCCCACTGAAACATCATCGTGCCGTAAGTGAAAAACGCCAACAATACACTTTTATTGTTAAATCGACATTTTTTTCTCTAGACACACGTACGGGGTGTTATACACTACTTGTTTTGTACCAATTCAAAAAGAAATTGCCACCTACAACTCATTGTGTGCTAACATACATACAATTTTTTTTATTGCTCTTATTATTTTACTTGCAAAATCCCACCTCCACTTCACTGTCTGCAATTATAAAATTGTGTTTTAGACTTATCACATACTTCTAAAGAAACTGAAAGCAAACACAGGTGCGGAGAAGTTCACCAAGCACTATTTGGTGTAGCTACTACATGATAGTTTTATAAATCACTTTACTACAAAATCACACACCACACACAGTTCCCAGTCTAAGAACTACCTCATCTTGCCAGGTTACTGCGGATCACCCACCCAGGTGGTCAGAGAGATAACCCTACCTGCATACCAACTCACATATATACATTGTTTACTGACCATTCTTAGTGGATGCCGAATTTCTGCCACAACATAACTAATGAGGAAGCCAAAGTACCAATTGTATTAAAAGCACTTCCACCCAAGACACAGCTTGAAGTCCGTGACATAGTTATGAATGAAAAAGAAAACAGATACACAAAACTTGAAAAGAAAATCACAGACATCAACACTGCTCCGGAAGCAGCACGCGTGCGGCAAATTCTGGAAACAGAACGTCGAGATTCTCTCACCATGACTCAATACCTTAGCGACCTTAGGAAGTTAATATGGAACCAAAACGAGGACGACCGCCCTTTCTTAAGAAACATAATCCTTCGAGAGACTCCACCACCACTCAAATGTGCCATCCTAGCAAATGGTGACACAAAGCTGGCGGACATTGCTAAAGCAGCAGATCGGGTACTACAGAATTTACCGAGCTGATTGCCACCTCAGTCAACATGATGGAGACTACACAAACAGCATGAGAACAAGGCCAGCCACACAAATGGGAAGCGTTCCAGTCTGAAAAGTTTGAGGGAGTGATTAACCGCATTTCTGAGCTTGACCTGCGCAACAAAGTCCTGGAGACAGAAAAATCACACATAAAGAGACTCATAGAGCGCCTTGAGTGACAAATGTCCTCTCTTGAAGAGCGCTAGGTCAGGGATCAGCAGAACCTGCTCCAACGCGTTCAAAAATGGGAACAATGCCCTCGACAGCAGCACGGAGCTGACAGAGCACGTAGCCAATCGCGACCAAGATCAAATCATGCACCAAGTCAAACAAGATGCTACTTCCATGCTAAATTTGAAAACTGAGCATTCCGTTGCATTGAACCATGTGACATGCACACCTCCTACCAAAGAAGGGAAACTAAGGTCCCGTAGCGATACCACGAGCACCGTTACGGCCATAGCATCAGTTAGGTCTCATCTCCTGGTTTTGCACGATAGTACAAATAAGCTCAACTTCCTGATAGACACAGGAGCTGCTGGAAGCGTCATTCCGCCACTTCGATCAGATATGGATATGAAGAACAAAAAAGTGAGCAACTTGCACGCAGTTAATAGCTCCTCAATACCAACCAACGGCCAGCGCCTCATGACGTTCAACATAGGCCTGCGCAAAGATATCACATGGCTCTTTGTAATTGTCAAAGTAAAACAGCCCATTATTGGCGCTGACCTGCTATGCTACTACAAGCGTGTAGTAGATCTACACAACCGATGCCTATTGGCATCAGCACTTTGACCACTATAGCAAGAAATTAAGCACGTCATTACCACTACAGGACTACTGATTTTCACTCGTCCAAGAAGATTGAACCCAAAAGTAGCTGACGCAGCCAAAGAAGCGATGCGGGTGATGCTCCAGGATGGGATCATCCGTTCTAGCAACAGTCCCTGGGCCTCGCCCCTACACGTAGTCCCCAAGAAGAGTGGTTGGCGGGTTTGTTGTGACTATCGTCGTTTGAACGAGGTCACTTCTAAAGATGAAAACGCCTTACCTTCTCATCAAGATTTCTCGGCAAAGCTGGCAGGCTGCTCAGTATTCTCAAAGGTTGACTTGACCTCTGCCTATTTTCAAATCCCTCTAGACGAGGAAAGCATTTCAAAAACCGCTGTTACCACACCATTTGGCAGTTATGAGTTTACTCAAATGCTATACGGCCTTTGTGGGGCAGCACAAACTTTTCAAAGATTTATCGATACTGTACTGCGCGACATGCGCGTGGACGGGCGAGAAGTCATCCACTTCAATTACATTGACGATATATTGCCTTTCAAATTCCACTGAAGCTAAGAACCTCCAAGATCTAAAAGAGCCTTTTCAGAGACTGGACGCACATGGCTTGGTCATCAACCCGCTTAAGTGCGAGTTTGGCAGACCCGAGATCAACTTCTTGGGCTCACAAAATAACTCCGCAAGGAATCCTCCCACTGCCTGAAAAAGTACAGGCAATCACAGATTTCGAGAGACCTATTCCCATCAGGACCCTCAGAACGTACCGTGGGATGGTGCAGTCTACAACAGATTCTTGCCCAACATCGCACAGATAATGGCGCCCCTGAATCTGATCCTCTCAGGGAAACCCGGGAAAATGCTAAAAAAACTGGACACCAGAAGCAAACAAGGCATTTGAGGATGTAAAGACCTTACTGGTAAAAGCCACGCTGCTGCACCACCCAGATCCTGATGTGCCCACTGCAATAGCGGTAGATGCGTCCAGCACGACGGTTGGAGCCGTCCTACAGCAACTCCAGAACGCAGAATGGAGGCCACTCGCCTTCTGCAGCAAGAAACTGCAGCCCCGTGAACAAAAGTATTCCACTTTAGGTCGCGACTTGCTTGCTGCATACCTAGCAGTGAAGCATTTCAAATATTTTGTGGTAGAAATGCCCTTTACCATACTCACCGATCATAAGCCACTCGTTGGGGCAATGAGCAAACGCCAAGAGCGAGACATCCCCAGGAAAAGTCGACACCTGTCCTTCTTAAGCCAGTTCACCACTGACATACGACATGTGGCTGGGGAGGAAAACGTGATAGCAGACGCTCTCGCCCGATGCCACGACAGAGACGATGAACAGGGACTGAACACCAGTCCAGAAGATGACGGCACGCCCTATCTTCCCGCAGTCTTTGCAGATGCGGACGAGGAACTCCCAAGGTAGAGCAACAACAAGACGACCAACTGCAAACACTTCTGACTAATCAGGACTCACCACTGCAACTCGCATTGATCGAGGATTTTTTTTACCATGTTTTCAATAGCATATGCCGACCGTACATCCCTCAAACACTGAGACGACGTTACTTCCAGCGGGTGCACCACGTCGCTCACCCTGGAATGCGGGCAACATTGCGAATGGTCACACAGCGTTTTGTGTGCCCGCACATGAAAAAAGGACATCCGACAGTGGTTTGACGACTGCAACAGCTTCCGAAAAAGGAAGATCACCAGACACTATGTGGTCCCCCCACAGACAATACTTCGGGAGGGAGGCAAATTTGCCCAAGTGCACATTGACTTGGTTACCCTTTGGTAAGTTTGGTTGTTATACACCTTTCATAACGGTTTATATATATTTATGTATAGTCGCTGCTTTCAGCGACTACGGGCACTGGGTAGGATACCAAACCGCACGCCACTTGACATTCCTGTACCCCCAGGCTAGAGCGGTGAGACGCCCCAGCGTGTAAAAGAGTACCGTGTTTCACTGGATGTGTTTTTATGTAATTGGACGTATTACGGATTAAAGTATAGTTGACAATTTTTAATATGGGTTGTACTAACAACAAGCTATATTACTGTAAGTGTAGGATGATTTTCGTTATACTGAATGACTCCGCCATGTTGATATCCATTTTGATACCCAGCTTTAAATCTATACGTTTTGTGTATTTCTTCAGATAGCCGCCGGATTAGGTTACTTGCACGAGAACCTTCGTAAGTGTATGCTATTTTTGCCTGTCCTCCAAGTGGAGAGGTCAGCATTTTTGTGCTTGCTGTAGGATAACGGCTAAAATAACTTGGGTGCCAATGGGACACAAGTAAGCCAGGGGACACGCCACTTGGCAGTTAGCAAACGGTAGAGCTGTTGGGAACAGTTAGCTGTGTGTAAAGCGGACAACATTAGACGAACACCGGCGGCCACCGCAGAAGGACCTAAAGCTGAGTATTGGTGTTGGCCCTTAGATCCATTTAGAGTACAGTATGTTAGGATTTCACTGACCCGTTGATTAAAAAACCGTAGCAATTGTGAGTATTTTATTTTGTTTTATTTCAAATAATTAATTATGAGGTTAATAGTAACAAAAAATCATAACATGGTATGTTAAAGTATTAAAGAGTTGGCCAAACCAGAACGTTAAGGATAAAGTTAAAGTGAGCTCCTGTGAGCGGTAATAATTCAAGTGAACACGGCGCTTTCACGTTCAAGGCACTAATCTGCCTCCAAATAAATTTGATTAAAGATTATAGACTAATGTGAAATGAGGTTGAGTATTATGGGCAAGCACCAAATATCAGACACAGGGTCAAGGACAAGAATATGGCAGTAATTCAATCTTTGGTATTGTGTTATCATAAATTCACAACTTAACTGGGAGAAGACATCCGAGGTATTATAGAAGGGGAAAAGAAGGCAGATATTAAAGTCGGCAAGAAAATCAAGAACGCTGTTGCTTCACAGCGGGTAATCTTCACTGATGTCTTCTTTTACTGTTATGGAAGCAAGGTCCACGAGTTTGTCTCAAGGCTTGCCAGCAGGAGGTTGGCGTACAAATGGAGGTAGTGTTCCTTTTCTGCGCCAATCCGCAGCATAAAATGAAGGCTGCGCACAAAAATGATTGGCTAAACCAAATATGCCACATGGAAGATAAATCACACCATTCTGCCTGCTTCGTACAGGCAGACAGATTGGGTGCATGTAATAAATTAACATAAAAGTAGAAATAGTATACCCCTATGGGTGTAATCACCAGGAATAAAATGAGAGGCTTAAGCTCCACAATTCTAAATTTATTTCCGACATAATTTGACTTATGTTTGTTATTAAAGTTATGAATGCATAATTTTCCTCTTGAATGTATAGTAGTTGTAGGATATTTGAACTAAATGAAAATATGTTATTTACACTATATTTCTATACATAGGCACGATCCAAGGTAGGGATGCTACTCAGACCTAAAGATTGCTACCATGTGAGCAGATTACCAATTTGAATATCCTATTATAGCTAATCAAGGATAATGCCTTGGTTATACACATGTACATGTATGTATATACATTGGAAATTCTGGAAACGAGGGCCGAGGAATTCCCTATAGCTAGCTGCAACTGTACATTTGTGTAAGGTTAAAATCCTGCATCCAGGTGCATACAGAGTATATCCTACTGTAGAAATCTATAATGCAATTATTAGTCTGCTCTAGATTTAGAAACCTAGTGTGAGATACTGGAGTAGGCACATAGTGAAATACTGTTACTCTTACTTGTCTTGTGTGGAACTCTTTGGGGTTCCAAGGTATAGCCTTCGTTGTGATTTTTAAAGGTATTTTATCGCAGCATTTATGGCAGGCTTAGCTAAAATGCTAGCTGATGAAACCAAGTATGATTGACATAGGACGTAAAGTTCTATCCTGAAATATGGTAGGGGAACAGTGAAAATGGTCTGGCCTAGCCTACCTAGCTGGTTGAGTAAGCCTATATCACTAACACGTATTGTGTCACTTTGAATCAGTAACATTCGCAGGGCCGTCGTTACAACACACACGGTTCCAACAATTTAAATACATGTGTTCCAGGAAGAGCACACGATTCAAACAGAAACAGACACACGGTGTGTTGCTCGATCGAGCTCCGAAGAGTTAAGAAAGCCCTCTCGGGTGTTTATCTGGGAAGGCGTTGTTGCCATATTTGTCTCAAGGTTTTTATCTGAATCATTTATTCTTTCTGATGAATACGTTCCATGGCTTTTTGTGCGTGAGTATACGTATTTATAAAGCCAAAATAGATATTTGTTGCACTGCCATTATGGTTGGAAGCAGTTTTGTACTGGCTGAACGGAAATGTTGTAGCTACCTACAGAGAGATGCAAACAATGATATCGAAAGAGACGATTGCTTAATAGCAATAGGTGCTTGTGATGCACGTATAATGTGTTCAATGTTATTAGGATAATGCAGGGTCAATTGGGAACCTCTACAGGCCCTCTCCCACCAAATGACGGTCATAACTACTTCTTAACCATAGTAGACCGTCACACGCGTTGGCCGGAAATTCGTCCCATCAAGGATGCTCGAGCGGAGACTGTTGCCACAGCCTTCATATCCACATGAATTTCTCGTTATGGGTGCCCCATAAGTGTTCCTACAGACCGCGGTCTGCAGTTCGAATCTGCTTTGTGGGCCAATCTCATGAGCACCTTTGGTACACTGGAAATTCGAACAACAGTCTACCATTCAAGATCAAATGGCCTTAAAACCTAGTCATTGACCTCCCCCTTACTCCCCCTTACTCTCTACAAAGCCTAGTCACTGACCTCACCATCCGGACGAAGCTTATCACTTTAGGGAGAATTACCGGCCTATACGATCAGTGTAAAATTGGATTGCAGGGAAACGAGGTGATCCTTCCACTCTGTGCTGCGAAATACAAACAAAAAGCGTTGAAACGCTGATTGGTTCAGTTACCTACGTATAAACTATTTATTTTTGTTAACTTATTACTCCTGTGTGCAGCAGTCTGTATATTTTTACTGGATTTGATGTGAAATTATTCATTTAACGAATACCTTGTAAAATTTCAGAATACCACGAAGCATCTCGCGAATAACGAATAATATTAATATTCTTCATTATTAGGGGACGAGCTTACCAAAATTAATGAACTGTGAACCATACGGGGGAGCTCCTTAAGGCTTACGTCAGAGCTGCGGTGCAGATGACCCTCTAAGTCAAATCTAATCCCTTGGATTTATAATTCTGTATAATGTTCCATAAAATAAGACTATGAATGTTTCAAGAACTTTATGTAATGAGCGTACAAATATGCCTAGTTCTGGTACTGTTAACACGATCAATAAACGTTGTATTTACTGTAAAAAAAAGTTCACGTCCTATGTAAACGCGTAGGCACTTTTCAGTTGCGCATGTGCCAAGTCGCCACATCGGCTGCAGATAGGCTCGTATAACCAGTGGCCAAGAATGGCCAACACAACTAAGCAGCTCCTCCTCCCAAAACTATTTTATTGAAGAGAAAACATGTCAAAGGGCTAGTGTCATGCCCCAAATACTTTTCTTATAGCATAGTTATATGTCATATTGTAATAAAGTACAAATTTGGAACGATTGGACAAAAGGTTTTCTAGATGCAACTTCTCTTTAAGTTGAAGGTTTGTCCCCTCATACATTTATTCCCAAGAAAATCTAAACAAAATGCATGAAGTCGGAATTCGTTTGTTCAATTGTTATATATTTTACTAGATCACTTTCTTGCATATATCTGCATTGTGACAAAATATATTTCGGTATGACAATCGCTCTTCAATAGTCTACCATAAGTTGCAACGAACCTTTAGAAGAACATGAAATGTTTCCAACATTTTCAATCAAACAATTTGAATATAAAGCGAAATAATTTTCGAAATTATGCTGAGTAGAAACGTCGGCAACCTGAAAAAACAAGACATTAAAAATAAGGTCAATTTTTATTGTGAAAAGACCATCAGCATTTATATTAATGCATGATGGGATTATGTCTCCCGACTGACAGACGTGCAAGTTGCATGAAACGTCGACTCTTGAGTGTTTATTACATTTTTAGCTACCTGTGCCGCAGTTAGCCAAGTTAGTTGCTAGCTTCCGTCACCAGAGCTGCTTTGACAGGTAGAGTTGTGTCTCGCCGAGAGCGCCCCCAAGCGGCCATTAATAGCGGCCTGACATGCCGTTGATGCTCCCTATCTTCAAAGCTGCTAAAATTATCTGTGATGAGCAATAGCGGCTCGATGGGAGGGTTTCCCTGCGTTCTTTATATAGCTGTGGCTCTCTCCCAACGGGCTACCACTCGTCTCACAAAGGGAATACGGCGGCCAAACATTCGAGCATCGCAAATAATGACCTGGGGAGGGTGCAGCTATTGCCTATATAATAAGTACATCTATAATGATATAGCATTTAACGACCTGTTCTTATTTTTTTTAGCCTCCGTTTATTAGAGAACTGGATATGACTATACTTTCGAATATTCTAGATAAAACATTTCTGGTCAGATGGGCGTTCTGAGCGTTAACCCTCAAACAAGAGTATCGTGACATATCACTAACAGGCCTCCTGTTAACCCTCAAACAAGAGTATCGTGACATACCACTAACAGCCCTCCTGTTAACCCTCAAACAAGAGTATCGTGACATACAACTAACAGCCCTCCTGTTAACCCTCAAACGAGAGTATCGTGACATATCACAACAGACCTCCTGTTAATCCACCAACAGACCTCTTGTTAACCCCAAGCTTCCTTTTGAAGTTAATTAAATCTCCCCACCGGTTAATCTTAATCGAAAGGTGAAAGAGAATCTTTTGTTGCAGTGCCCCGTGCCGTACCTGTCTTGATTGAGAAGCAACTATGTATCTTTGATGGCAAAGCACCATTTTGATCGCAGAGCCTCTTTCTGTTTGTAGCTGCCGCAGCGGAAGTAGGGCCGAGATAAACTGCAGTGACGGCCCTATAGGCGTCACCGCGCTGTGACGGCCCTATAGACGTCACTGCAGCTGTGACGGCCCTATAGACGGCACTGCGACGGAGTTTCCCAACAGTCGAGTTAATAATAGTAACCAAAGTACAGATGAAGCAGCTTACCTGCCAAGAGAGAGCCTCTTCCGGGCTGCCTGTTGCTGTAGCAGCTTAGAGACACATAGAATGAGATAACCTGCCAAGAGAGCCTCTTCCGGGCTGCTTGCTGCTGTAGCAGCCTAGAGTCACGTAGGATGAAACAACCTGTTAAGAGAGATCATCTACCGGGCTGCCTGCTGCTGTAGCAGCTTAGAGTCACATAGAATGAGATAACCTGCCAAGAGAGAGCCTCTTCCGGGCTGCTTTCTGCTGTAGCAGCCTAGAGTCACATAGGATGAAACAACCTGCCAAGAGAGATCATCTACCGGGCTGCCTGCTGCTGTAGCAGCTTAGAGTCACATAGAATGAGATGACCTGCCAAGAGAGAGCCTCTTCCTGGCTGCTTTCTGCTGTAGCAGCCTAGAGTCACATAGGATGAAACAACCTGCCAAGAGAGATCATCTACCGGGCTGCCTGCTGCTGTAGGAGCTTAGAGTCACATAGAATGAGATGACCTGCCAAGAGAGAGCCTCTTCCGGGCTGCTCTCTGCTGTAGCAGCCTAGAGTCACATAGGATGAAACAACCTGCCAAGAGAGTTCTTTTCGGGTAGCCCCCATCCGTACTGTAGCAGCCTAGAGCCTTTTAGAATGAAGCCACCTGCCAAGAGAGATCTCTTCTCGGGCTGGGTGCTGCTGTAACAGCCAAGAGTCTCGTAGAATGAGCCACCGGCCAACAGAGGTCTTTTTCCGGTTTGCCTATAGTTGAAGCATCGAGTGTTTTATAGAGTGATGCCTGCTGTCAAGAGTGATCCTTCCTGTCCGCACACTGTTGAATCAGACTGTTGTGTTATTGAGTGAGGCCATCTGCCGCGAGAGGTTCGTTTCGGGACTGTTTGCTGCTGTGGCAGCTTCGGGCTTCTTTCGGGCTGCCTGCTGCAGAAGCAGCGTAGAGTCTCAAAGAGCGAGGCCACCTGACATGAGAGGTTCCCTTCCGGGCCGCCTGCTGCTGTAGCCGGTTAGAACCTCGAAAAGTGAGGCCACCTGCCATGATTGGTCCCCTTCCTGGCCGCCTGCTGCTGTAGCCGCTTAGAACCTAATAGAGTGAGGCCACCTGCCATGAGAGATCTCTTTCCGGGCCGCCTGCTGCTGTAGCCGCATAGAACCTCATAGAGTGAGGCCACCTGTCATGAGAGGTACCCTTTCTAGCCGCCTGCTGCTGTAGCCGCTTAGAACCTCATAGAGTGAGGCCACCTGCCAGGAGAGGTCCCTTTCCTAGCCCCCTGCTGCTGTAGTAGCTTAGAACCTCATAGAGTAAGGCCACATGCCATGAGAGGTCCCCTTCCGGGCCGCCTGCTGCTATAGCCACATAGAACCTCATAGAGTGAGGCAACCTGTCATGAGAGGCCCCCTTCGGGCCGCCTGCTCCTGTAGCCGCTTAGAACCTCATAGAGTGAGGCCACCTGCCATGAGAGGTCCTCTTCTAGGCCGCCTGCTGCTGTGCCCGCTTTGAATCTCAAAAAGTGAGGCCACCTGCCATGAGAGGTCCCCTTGTGGGCCGCCTGCTGCTGTAGCCGTTTAGAGCCTCACAGAGTGAGGCCACCTGCTATGAGAGGTCCCCTCCCGGGTCGCCTGCTACTGTATCCGCTTAGAACCTCATAGAGTGAGGCCACCTGCCATGGGAGGTCTCCTTTCAGGTCGTTTGCTGATGTAGCCGCTTAGAACCTCATAGAGTGAGGCCACCTGCCATAAGAGGTCTCCTTTCGGGCCGCCTGCTGCTGTAGCCGCTTAGAACTTCATAGAGTGAGGCCACTTGCTATGGGAGGTCCTCTTTTGGACCGCCTGCTGCTGTAGCCGCTTAGAACCTCATAGAGTGAGGTCACCAGCCTCGACAAGTCCTCTTCCGGGTAGCTTAACAGATTAAAAGACCTAACATTTATTTGAGTATAATGACATGCTAAAAAATTACAAAAACATCACAACGCACAGATAATTTTTTCCAAGTCTTCTTCAGCGTGAGATGCTCTGAAAATTATATTTACTATTTACATATACCTAATATCAACTTATAAGTAATGGAAGTAAATAAATTTACATTTACATGTCACCAATCAATAGATTTTGCTGTAGAGCACACTATAGTTTCCATTGATCATTCAGTCATGACCCATGAAAATTATTGACTTTTATGAAGATATGTAAGATAAGTTAGGTCGAATGACATTTATGTAATCATGACAATATACTGTTTACATTGAACTTTCATTAAAGAAACTGAGAGTAGGAAATGTACAAAAAGGGATCGTATAAAACATTTCCTCATGGAATGTTTTTCACAAGAATCATCAATTTTGAAACTAACTACGCAGTTGAGGCTACAGGCTACATTACCTACATATGGACGGGATAGAAACATGTCAATGAGACTAACCACGCAGTTGAGGCTACAGGCTACATTATCTCACATATGGACGGGATAGAAACATGTCAATGAGACTAACCACGCAGTTGACGTAACAGGCTACATTATCTCACATATGGACGGGATAGAAACATGTCAATGAGACTAACCTCGCAGTTGACGTAACAGGCTACATTATCTACATATGGACGGGATAGAAACATGTCAATGAGACTAACTACGCAGTTGACGTAACAGGCTACATTATCTCACATATGGACGGGATAGAAACATGTCAATGAGACTAACTACGCAGTTGACGTAACAGGCTACATTATCTCACATATGGACGGGATAGAAACATGTCAA
>SDVV010004854.1:0-19774 GCA_016164225.1 Gammarus roeselii
ATGTGTGTATACATATATTGCTGCTTGGGATGTTTCCACTTACAATACCACTACTCTAGTTCCCATATGTGGCCACAGCCCTCCTCGTTTTGCATCTGCGATAAAAGTCCATCCGGTTATTGGTTGTGATCTTGTTGGGCTAAGAAACAAATTATATCATTCCAACTAATAAAACTTACTTTAACGGAGGAGATTTTCCCGTTTGATCTCTGAGCAATAGGTTACAGGTGCAAATTTTGTCCCTGTCGAGACTCTTCCGTTTTGCAGGGTGGAAGTTAGGAGTCGACATGGAACCTGGCATGACGTCATTCAAAAATCGTTTATGACATTCATCCTCTCTGATCTCTGTTAGGGAGTACTGATCTGTTCAGCAGTCATGCTCTTGATTCTACACAAATTTTCAAGCCAACGTTTGGTTTACGTTGCCCTTGATCCCGCTGAGCGTCCTGTGAATAGGCGTGTTGGCGGCTGTATCTATCCTCAAGAAACGTAAAATTTTGCAATGAACAATTTACGAACGATATTTAACGGACGCTTTCCTGCTCAAACTGGCCTGTTTGATATCTTCACTCCTCAACGTCATGCACATCAACAAACAACTAAAGATGTACGAAATTTGATGGAGACAAACCATCGACTATCGCATTGAACTGTGCAATGTTACTGCTAGAGAATATCTGAAAGCTTCGTATTGGAACTATACTGTCAATTGGGAAATTATTTGGCCCAACCCTGTAAATACATCAGATCAATGTCATTATATGTTCATTCTGTTTCCTTAATTTTTCATGAAATATTTTTTTGTTAGTCAGCTATGAATTTAAATACATAATCGGTCGCTATAGAATAATTTGATGAAAAATATCAGGATATATGCTGATAAATTATTTTAATAGCATCATAGAGTACTAGCTTTGCATTACAGTATTTTCGTCACAATCCAAAGTGTGTTAATATAGTTTATATGTAAGAAAATAAAGTAAGTATTTGAGATGACACATCAAGAACTTCCGAAATCCGTCAGTAAATTCTGCTTTTATTGCCTTGGCCTGGATCTTCTTCCCAAGGCGCGTTTTGTCCTTCTTACTCTCTCACAAATTCTCCCGGCGTCCTGGTGGGAGCAAACTTCAGTGATCCCCTATTTAACTTATAATAGAGCTGCTCAGGGAAGATCGAGGCGCACTCCAGACCCTAACTTTGTAAAATGATTTGATTTCAATGCGAGAAGTAGGAGATAGAACTGGCTTATCGGGGATCATTCAAATCACACGGTAGAATGCATTCATTTTTACCCTATCAGTTTATGACAGTATTTCTTTTGTATCCGATTATGAGCATTATGTACAGATTTTAATGATATATATCCTGAAAATATAGACCACAACAAATCAGTTATACTCTGAAAGTTTAGTGATGTATTTTTCATAATGTGTTCCCACCAACAGGTAGCAGATTTACATGTTATGAATTATTTCTGACAACTGCAGGAATCAGTGCTCAGAGTGAATTAGTTTGTGAAGCACTAATATACTTGCTGCAGGAAAAAAATAGAGCGATGCAGGTTTCACATATACGCTTGTAAACACATTCATAGTAACTCTTCAAAAGTCATACGCCTCTGTCGCCTTTGACGACCGTGCCTGGGCAAGCACGTCATTGTGACAGATAAAACCATTGACCAAACCAAAGCACCATTGACTAGAACTGCCATACTTGATGGTCGTATCAGATTCGTGAAGGATAAACCGACATATTTTATGCGTCATAACTTTTCATTGAAATTTTACAAATCATGTGTCATATATTTCGGAGGGTAATGCATGGTTATTTTTCCAAATCATATAAGCAACAAACTATTTTTTACCGCGCACGCATTTGATGTTGTACCCTCCACAAAATTGGGTCGAGTAATTTGCCAGCTTTTGGCTGTCAGCTTTTGGCAAGAGCCTGGGATTCAGGCGGGAGTGACACAATTTCAAATCGACTGATACACTGTCAGGTTGTAGTTAGTAGATTGCAAATTTCTGTCGGGTTTTACTTTGTGCAATATAATCTTTGCCCTGAATCACGGGAAACAGCAGCTGGACCAACATTTTTATATTCAAATAAAAAATATTTTCTTGACAAGCCAAATATTTGCAGTGGTATTAATCAGCTCAAACAAATACAGTCGGCCACCAAACTGACATTTCCAGAGATTAAATCCAATTTGCCTGTTTATATCTACGTCCAGAAAACTCAATGAAAGAACACATATATACACTACTAGAGAAAATCACTCAAATCATAAGTTTCCAGTGTTTGAGAATCGTCTGACTGGAAAAAACGTCAAATGCATAAGGAAAGAGTTCATTCAAAGGATGTTTGATTTAGCTGAAATTCCTTTATACAGCATGATGAGGGTTCAACCATGCATGCATTGACATTTAGGAGGTCAGATACATGCGAAAATTGTGCCCTACATTCACGCATGGCGGAGGGGAACTGAAAAGTGGGTATACTGTGAAGAATGTTTCGCAGGTGTATTGGTTCATACTCCAACTCTAACACCGCGTTGTAGCCCCGTGTAAATATATCCCATTGGGTTCGTTTCTTTAATTGTTTTTTTGTTCATGCCATCACCAGTACTTTCATCAGCAGTATTTTGATGAGACTGGACTCTCTTGATACCAGGTTATATTTCAACCCATTTTTTATTTTTGTTTATGGAATTATCTGTGATAAATATTTAATCATCTCAATGACTGTATCTATCGAAATAAAAATATTCAATTAGATCCATTATACATGCGATTTACAAATATACATCGAAAAGCTCGTCCAGGGGCAAAAAAATTCATCTACTAATTTTTTTAATGGTAATAATAACGGATGTGATGTTATCTTCAGAGTTATAGATCATTTTATTTGTCCAAATACAATAATTCTACAATCATTTTTATAATGTTCTATAACTGGTCGTTTGAAAACTCACTTCTAGGTGCGAGTGTCAGTCAATGTTCAATTATTGTCACTGTCTGTGAAGGGGGTCAGTCTAAACTCTCTATGTAAACTTAACTACTCAATCTGGTCTGAGTCTATAGTTAGGATATGAGCGGCCAGGGAGTTATTGTCCCCGACGACATTGGAGAAGAGAAGCGGGACAACTAGAAAAATGCTCACCACTACTCACGGGTAAACACTAGACCGACTACACCAAGGCGTTAGTCGGAAAACCACTGCCCTGCAGGCAACAGCGGCCTCTGGTGGTATAAGGGCGAGTTTCCTCGTATCATCAAACCCAAACCAAGGATACCAAATTCAAAGGACTTTCAGACCTAGACTTCTCAATAGTCTAAACATTACAATTATCATGATGCGATGATTTGGTTCAACGCTCTAATATTTGATATTGTTTTGTGCACTTGATGAATAACTTCGCCGCGATGTTGCCATCCCATAAAAAGGCATGCATGCCAAGGTGGGCGGAGTCGAATAGGGTAGGGCAGGGTGGAAGCAAGAGGAGGGGTGTCATGGCCCAGCCTAACCCCGCTCATCTGTTCCCTACCATAACAGCAGATAGAAGGGGGCTGCAAACGATTTCAGGGGAGGAATAAGATGGGGCTTAATTAGCGGTGAAGCAGGGGTTGACCAGAGTCAGGTGCGCGGACGGATATGGGCGGAGTCTCTGATAAGGGAGGCTGGTGACGCGAAAGGAGCAGAAGCTGGCGGGGGGCTTTCGGCTCATGTTGTAGAATATATATTTGGGAAGATTTATGTTATGAACATTTTAATTTATATGATTTATTATTATTTATTGCGATTATGTAAGTTTTTTCTATTTTAGATTGCTGTATTGGGTATACCTGGTCATAAACGTTGCTCGTTAAGAATTAAAATTAGTTGGGGGTAGGAATATTGTTATAACACATGTTGTTTTCCATAGCTGATTCGCCATTTTTTTTCTAGGTTATGAGTGTATATATCGTTAGATATTTATGTCTGGTTTAGTGAATCTACATATTTTTTGTACAAATGCGTTTGTATTCTTACCTAGTTGGGGTATGATTGACTCATTCAGTAGTTGGTTGGTGGGTTCTTAGCGGTTGGATGCTTGGTGAAAGCTTGTTGGTTGGATTTGGGGCAACGTTTTGTGTTTTTCATCTATTCATTGCATATGTATACAATATCAAACATAATAGTACAGTATAATAGTTTGATAGTTGGCAGATTGATGTATATATTTCTTAAGATGCAATAGCTTCGTTACGAGAATCTACCCACCACATAACGCATTATTCAGTTTGAACCAGCTATATCGGTGTTACCATGTGTCCGCATGTTGCAAATGGGCCGTTATCGAGCGTATGTAGTCCGTTCGGGTAGACTTATTTCGAATTTTGTATAGTGAGTATCGGTTGGATGCCCCATAGCGAGAGTACCTGAACGATATGGATTTATCGTGAGTTATTATATTGTGCTATGTATACTTAGTAATGATCAGTAGATATATGTTTAATATATATTGCTTTCGGAATTTTGAATAGTTATATCATTTTTTTAGGATATTAAAGTTGTGCAACTTCCATGTAGTACAATATTTCAGACATAAAGGTCGGTCATTGCATCATTTTGATATTTTTATGCTTATATCCGACATTCTCTTACGATTAAGTCGTTGTTACTTTAGGGAAAGGTTGAAGATTTATATTAGCCCTGTTTTGGACGGAGTTGGAGAATAATTGTCACCAGATTTCTATAAACCATAGGGTGTTCGTGTAGAAGTATTCCACATCATTTACTACGTGTATCAGTTATGTAAATCAGTCACATGTCCTGGCAACTCATTCACGTTATTTGTTTGGTTGGTTACATGTTATTTTTTGTCTCGTACATCATGGTTTTTAATGTATGTTTTGGGCATAGTAGAGAATTGATCTTCTTGCTTTATTATAAATCGAGCGTTTTAATATATTTCTTCCAGTTTTGTATGTTTTCTGAACAATTTTTATCTTCGATGCAAGGTATTGGGTATTTTATACAATTATAGAAATATTACGGTATATTACGTTTGTATCTGCAATGTAGAACAATAATTTATTGTTCAGTTATAATTTAGTTACGTGTTGTTTATTTCTTTCTGTTTAATATATATTTTTTACATCCTGATACAATGTTTGACGAGGATAATGGAGATATAGAAGATTTGATTTTTTATAAACTTGGTCTTGTTGTTAGCTTATGGTTTGTTTATTGTAGGACCGTACTTCAATGTTTAGGAGAAGTTAGAGAATCCCTTAGGCAAAAGCTAGTAAGCGTTCACGTTTATTTGTTTAAGTAGACCGATTTACTATGATGGATACCATAGTGCATTACAATTTGTAATGTTAATTAGAGCAGAGAAGAGAACTACGTAGTTATTTTATTATAGTTGTGCGTTTTTTTCCCACGATAATCATATGAATGTATGTTTAAGAGGTGTAAATCCGTACTGCATCAATGCGGAATTCTACATTGAACCCTAGCAAGTGTGTAGTTTAACGTTTAGGAAGACGATTTACTGGATGGATGGGTCCTGCTGTAGAGGCAGTTTACATTCTGTGGTAGTCATTTGGACTTCATCCATGTTCAACGTGAATTTGTATGTTCGTGTGGATATCAGTTATAAGTTCCATGGGTTTGTTGGCGAGGTTATGCGATACGCTGAACAGAAGGCCAGAAGTTTTATTGGCACACCCTATGAATCTCATGACAGGCCTATTCTTGACAACTGCACCTGTGTATAGATTCTTGGTTATGTCCAGGATGTGACTTTGTTCAGACATGATGGACTAAACAGATGCATGATACGTCTGAGGTATTGTATCATGACCGGTTATTGCCTTTAAATTTGTTATATATCAGTGGTAGTTTGCTGAGAAGTGTCTTAATAAAGCATTGTAGAGTTCATTGTTATTACACAGTGGACTTGCATCTTTTTCCTACTAGGGGCAAAGCATAAGTTAGGTCTAGGAATTTGTAACAGATTTGAACAGGTATCGTAATAAAAAATTACATTATTCGCATTAACTCAGTGTTAAATATCAGATATTTTCGGTATGGCTATTATGTTATTAGTATAAGATCTTACTCATGAACCAGATCACATGGGACATTGATGTAGGATTTATCATCTGGGTGGGGTAGGATACACCGTATATAAAAGTTAATCATTGTTGCTTTGAATAGAGTAGAGAATCTTATTTAGTTATTTTAGAGTTGTTGTTGTATGTTTTAATTGGTTATCATAAAATTATATCTGTATTCGATATAAATTTGCTTATTTTCATGGAATGCTGGGTATAAAAAGTTTTTTTTTTGGATGTAACGATCTAAAATATTGATATGTTTCACCTCACTACACTGGATTTGCTCCCGTTTTCATGTAGTCTTGGAGAGTTAATCTACCGGATTTGTGTAGAGATAGTGTTAAAATTTCTCCAATCCTTTAATATACATCTCATTTTTGTTATCCAATCGCAAGTCTTTACTAGATGCTTATTCCCGCATGTCTTACTTTCATAAATGTTTGTGATACATTTGCAGTTGTACACTTAGAAGTTTTTGATTATTTCAGGCTTTGTTATGAGATTGTGCTCCAATTCAGAATATCTGTCTTATTTGAGCATTCACAATATCCACTGTAGCTTTTTTCACTAAAGGTTTGTGAAGGTGGTCGTAAACTTAACTCATCCTAACCTAATCTAACCAAGGATTTTATTTTTTTCCCCGTTTTCATACATATTTTATGTATGAAAACGTCTCTGATATATGAAAACGTTCATTGATTTAAGCTTTATTCATATCAAATCTAACCACTTGTCTCGTTAGTTTTACCAATCTTTAGCATACTGTGTGCCTTACATATATATATTTTTTCACTTTGCTTGTTACAAGTCCAGTATCATCGACTAGTTTCAAGTAATGTTAGGTGATTGCTCGTTGGTAGTCTGTAGAGTTCATAAAGTTTATGATAGCTACCCGCATATGTCAGTGATTGTTATGGGGGTTGAAGAGTTAGCAAGTTTATGTATGGTTTCATTGTAAGATTTTTTTTATAGTGTTGGATGTGTTGCTCCTACCATTTCCATCTATTATAACAAATATTGAATAAATCCACTCTAACATATATATAACAAATCTGTTATTCAAGGCCCGCAGAAAACAAAATCTAGGATGTAAACCATGTCCATGGTATATAATTAGTGAAATATATATCAATGTACGACAACATTGATCATATATCAATGAATATATGTCGGCATATGCCGATAAAATGTATGGCGTATACACGGTTGATAGCGGCATATATCGGCATATGTCGGCATATACCGATATAATGTATCGCGTATACACAGTTGATACCGGCATATGCCGGTATAATGTAAGCGTATTCACGGTTGATGTCGGCAAATCCATGTATAATGTAGGCGTATACATGGTTGATCCCGGCATAATGTAGACACACACACACATATTTTGTATGCATATACAGGATCGGTTAACTTCTGAGACCCTTTTACCTCATTAGCATAAAATCTATTTTTCTTATTGAAAGATATTTAATGTGGAGCAGCTTTACGTCATGTTAGGTTAAAAGATCTAGGCAACCTAACCTATCCAAACAATCTTAAAAACGAATTATGAATCATCTTTCGAGATTTCCTGCTTACGTATGATACATATTCATCGAATTGATCAGCTTCACGGCATGTTTTGTTTAAAGAACTCATCATCCCAACCTAACCTAACCTATTGTATCCAAGAAATTATGTGTTTTCGATCGAACTTTCATGTTTACACATGATTTTCAGTCTTTTAGGATTATTGCATTACAAATATCTCCACATGACTCTACAAACTGATCAATACTTTGCAGTTTGCTACACGCATCCAATTTTGATCTAGTAAATCAACAAAAACCTAATCTTACTTAACTTATGTATGGTATTAAGTCATTGATATATACAATGCATAACAAATATCACCACTTGAATCTACATTTTGATCTATCCTTTGCAGTTTTGATACGCACTTCCAGTTTTGATCTAGCAAATTTCATCTGTTATTATATATAATTTCATCATTGTTTGAATATTCTAGCTTTTTCTTCGTATGATTCTTGATCTTCTGGATTTGCTACAATTCCAAATCAATTTTACATGTTATTCACAACCGTCAAAAACCTAACCTGACCTAACCTGACCTTGTGTATGGTACCTAACCTATCCTCATGTACGGTTTCCAGTCATTGACATATACATATGAACCCTCTCCACACGGTTCTTTATATAACTTGCACCAAATTATTTCTACTCCGTGGTCAATCTCGACTTTTATATGTTATCAGAGAGGACAGATTTTCAGTCTTAGATGGATTGAATGTTACATGTAATTCATATTTGTTTCCATCATCATACAAACGGACACTTCATCTCATACATGGTCTACCACATTTACTTCTTTACAGTTGATTTGCCTTTTTTCTTTCTTATAAACAAAAAAAAGCCTGCAATCGCATTATAACAGCAGCCTGCATGCCGAGATTGGAGTCAATGTTACGTGGAGAACAAGCGGAGGCGGACGGATCATCCTCAAATAGACAATAATGAATGTTCCTGTGACAAAAGTTAGTTTACGTGTATTGGGAGAAAAAATCTCCGAAGATGATATGGGTCGGATCGAACAAATATTGACCAGTGTTGAAAATACCAGTTATCTCAGAATGGGTATAAGAAGAATCAAAAGAAAGGGAGATAACATTCATAAATGGATGAAGGAAAAAGGAAGTCGGTTTTGGGTACCTAATGTCGACGGGTTACAGTTGTATGTAACAAAGTTCAAGGGAAATAAGAAAGCAACTCTCGAAATTGATATGTTCCGAGTGGAAAATCATCATGACTGTGATAAAGCTGAGGTATTGGGAAACGGATTTTACCTAAGAACTAAAGAAAATCTAGAACGTATGGAAGAATTCCTCATTGATGAAGAACAGAATGACATTGAATTTGAGAAGATTCGAATAATGAAGGTTCAAGAAGAAGAAGAACTACATTTGTGGACTAAAGGGCACGGAGCAGCCTTCGGTATTCGCAACAAAGATACGTTGGATTACATGATGGATTTTGAGAGGAAACTGAAACATCGTGATGATAGGTAATGATGGCTGCGATCGAAAAAACACGTTAGATGTCATTGATCTTGTCAGCAAGATTTGTAATTAATACTAATAAAAACTAATAAAACTATGTAAATCTTAAATAATTTGTTCATAATATCCTAAAAATTGAAGGTTCAGCGATGAATTGCTTACATTTTGTCGGTCGGAGGTAACATCAAATTTTCGAAGTCAGTAGATGAATATGTTTCATGGGGTGCAACGCAACCCATAAACCTATCTCGGGGTAAATGCTCTATATGTGTGACAGAATGGTGAGATATAAATCAGAGTCCGCTCAGATCATACTCAGTCAAGATTGCGATTCTGTTGTCGAAGGATGGGGTATAGCTTGAGTCGTCGTTTGTTCGAAAGTAATGGGGTGATGGGGGTCTGTAAACTTTGACAGGAAGAAACAAAATTGAATAAACATAAATCCACGAGTAATGTGTGGAGACATTTGATACGAAGTCATCGTGACGAGTAAAAAAATTATAGAGAAGAAAAAGGCAAATTAACTATAATGAAGTAAATGTGGTAGACCATGTTTGAGATGAAGTGTCCGTTTGTATGATGATGGAAACAAATATGAATTACATGTAACATAAAATCCATTTAGGATTGAAAATCTGTCCTATCCGATACCATATATGAGTCGAGATTGACCATAAAGTATAAATAATTAGGTGCAAGTTTTATGAAGAACCGTGGGGAAGGGGTTCAAATGAATAAATCAATTACTTAAAACCGTACATAAGGATAGGTTAGATACCATACATAAGGTCAGGATAGGTTAGACTTGGTTTTTGATGGGTATGAATAACATGTAGAAGTGATTTAAAATTGTATCAAATCAAGAAAAAATCAAGAATCATATGAAAATAAAGCTATACCATTCAAACAATGATGAAATTATATATGAAAACAGATGAAATTTGCTGGATAAAAATTGGAAGTGCGTATCAAAACTGCAAAAAAATAGATCAAAATGTAGAGTCAAGTGGAGATATTTGTTATGCATTGTATATATCTATGACTGAATACCTCACATAAGTTAGGTTAGGTTAGGTTGGGTTTTTGATGATTTACTAGATCAAATATGGATGTGTGTATCAAAATGCAAAGGATTGACCAAAATGTAGAGTCATGTGGAGATATTTGTTATGCATTAATCCTAAAATACTGAAAATCATATGTAAGCATGAAAAGTCGATCGAAAATACATACTTTCTTGGATACAATAGGTTAGGTTAGGTTAGGATGATTAGTTCTTTCAACATAACATGCCGTGGAGCTGATCATTAGATGAATAAGTATCATACGTAAGCAGGAAATCCAGTAAAATGATATATAATTATTGTATAAGAGGGTTAGGATAGGTACGGTAGCCTAAATCTCTTAACCTAACATGACGTAAAGCTGCTCCACATTAAATATCTTGTAACAAAAATAAAAAGGGATTTTATTCTAATGAGGTAGAAATATCTCAGATGTTAACCGATCCTGTATATGCATACAAAATGTGTGTGTGTGTGTCTACATTAAGCCGGGATCAACCATGTATACGCCTACATTATACATAAATATGCCGACATCAACCGTGATACCGGTATATGCCGGCATCAACTGTGTATACGCTATACATTATATCGTCATATGCCGACATATGCCGCCAGATTCCGACATTTGCCGCCATCAACCGTGTATACGCCATACATTATATCGGCATATGCCGACATATAATTATTGAAATTTGATCAATGTTGTCGTACATTGATATATATTTCGCTAATTATGTACCTTAGACATGGTTTATATCCTAGATTTTGTTAATTGCGAACCTTACATAACAGATTTGTTGTAATTATGTTAGAGTGGATTTATTCAATATTCGTTATAATAGAAGAAAATGGTAGGAGCAACACATCCAACACTACAAAAATAACCTTATTCCAACAGTAAAACCATACATAAACTTGTTATCTCTTTAACACCCATAATAATCACTGACATATGCGAGTAGCTTACATAAACGTTCTGAACTCAACAGGCTACTAATGAGCGATCACCTAACAATACTTGAAACTAGTCGATAATACTGAACTTGTAACAAGCAAAGTGAAAAAACTATATATAAGTTCGGCACACAATATGCTAGAGATTGGTAAAACTACAGAAACAAGTGGTTAGATTTGATATGAATGAAGCCAAAATCAACAAAGAAATACATTACATAAGTATGAAACGGAGGAAAAAATATACTTCCTGGTTAGATTAGGTTAGGATGAGTTAGGTTTACGGTCATCTCCACGAACCTTTAGTGAAAAATGCTACAGTGGATATTGTGAATGCTCAAATAAGACACATTCTGAATTGGAGCACAATCTCATAACAAAGCCTGAAATAATAAAAAACTTCTAAGTGTACAACTGCAAACGTATCACAAACATTTATGTAAGTAAGACATGCGGGAATAAGCATCTAGTAAAGACCTGCGAGCGGATAACATAATTGAGATGTATATTAAATTATTGAAGACATTTTAACCCTATTTTAACACAAATCCGGTAGATTAGCTTTCCAAGATTACATGGGAACGGGAGCAAATCCAGTGTCGAGAGGTAAAACATTTCAATATCTTAGATCGTTACATCCAAAAAAAAGTGATTTTATACCCAACATTCCAAGAAATTAGGCGAATTTATATCGAATACAGTTTTAATCCCATGATAGCCAATTAAAACATACAACAACAACTATAAAATAGCTAAATAACATTCTCTACTCTACTCTAAACAACAATGAATAACTTTTATATACGATGTATCCTACCCCACCCAGATGATAAATCCTACACCAATATCCCACGTGATCTGGTTCATGACTAAGATAGTATACAGATAACATTATAGCCATACCAAAAATATCTGACATTTAACACTCAGTTAATGCGAATAATGTTATTTATCACTACGTTACCTGTTCAAATCTATAACAAGCTCCTAAACCTAACTTATGCTATGCCTCTAGTAGGAGAATAATGCAAGTACACTGTGTCATAACAACGAACTCTACAATGCCTTATGAGGGCATTTCTCAGCAAACTACCACTGATATAAAACAAAAATAGAGGCAAGACCCAGTCATGATACAATATCTCAGACGTATGATGCATCTGTTTAGTCCATCAAGTCTGAACAACGTCGAGCAAAGTCACATACTGGACATAAGCAAGAAGAATCTAGACACAGGTACAGTGGTCAGGAATGGGGCTGACATGAGTCTCAAAGAGTGACTGGCCCTACAAAGCTGGGCTCCTGTTCACTGTCAACCTGAGTAAATCACTACAACAAATAGCGACTTGTCGGAAAATCTCTCTAATAAACCGATGGAATTTAAGATCGACGTCCAAGGGAACTTACATAAATCACGTTGAACTTAGACGAACTCCAAATGACCGCACAGGAGCGTAATCCACCTCTACACCAGGACCCCTTCATCCAGTAAATCGTATTCTAAAACTTTACACTATACGCTTGCTAGGGTTCAATTACGAAATTCCTCAAAGCTGCAGAACGGACTCTTAAATATACATTCCTATGATTATCTTGGAAAAATCATGAAACAACAACTTCAACAACCATATAAATAGCCAAATAAGATTATCGTCCATGCTCCAATTCACATTAAATGTGTAATACATTATGGTATCCGTTATAGTAAATCGGTCTACTTACACAAATAGGCAAAAACACAACGAACTTTTACCTAGAGAAATCTCTAACTCCTCCTAAACATTGAGGAATGGTCCTACAACAAACATACAATAAAGTACCAGCAAGACCGAGTTTAAAACAAATGGGATCTTCTATATCTATGATAACGACGATAAACATTGTACCAGGTTGTAAAAAAAAGTAAAAAAATAAAAATAAACAGCATGTAACTAAATTATACATGAATTAATGTTCTACATTGCAGATTTAAACGTAATATATCCTAATATTCCGGTATTGTATTAAATACCCAATACCCTGCATCGAAGATGTAAACTGTACAGCGAGCATACAAAGCTGAAAGACTCATACTAAAACTCTCGAGTTATAACAAAGCAAGAAGATCAATTCTCTACCATGCTGAAAACATACATCAAACCCGTGACGAACGAGAAAAAAAACATATGACCAACCAATTAACTGACGTGAATAAGATATCAGGATATTCGAGCAACACACGCTGAAACCTATAGTAAATGGTGTGGAATACTTCGCTTCACGAACACGCTATAGTATTTACCAAAATCTGATGAAGATAGCCTCAACTCAGTCCAAAACATGGTAAGGTTAACATTTCTCTAACTAAAGTAACCAGGCCTAATCGAAACAGAGTGTCATATATACATATAAAATACCAAAATAATGCAATAACCGACCAATTCTGCATGAAATAGTATGCTATATGGGAGATGCAAATCTAAAATATCCTAAAATCCAAAACTGTATGAGATAACTATTCAAAATTTCAAACAACAATAAAAAATTAACATGAATCAACCGAACATTACTATGTATACATAACACATTATAATGGAGTATATATAGATTCGTAACGAAACTGCTGTATCAACTCAAAATACAAACATCTACCCACCAACTTCCAGACTCATAAGCCTTACTATTCCTACCGATATTATATACATATGAAATAAATAAATAGAAAACACAAAACATTACCTTAATTCAATATCAAGCGTCCAACCAACTGCCGAATGAGTCAATTATACTCATGGGGGATTCACCTCAAGGAATGTTTCAGTCGCCTGTTAATTTTGTATTTATTTTCCTTCATCGAATAGCTCACAGGATAGAAAAACGAATGAAGAAGTTAGTGAGTACTGATAAAAACCATCGCAGAAAATAACAATAAACTAATGGAATCTATGCCATGTGAAAATTAATCTTTATCGAACGACGTAGAAATGATACCAAGGTTAAAAATTCATCATGAACGTGTCCGGGAATCAAGATTCGTACAAGAAGAATATGTGTGGAGTACTAACCTTCAATACAGCTTGTAAATTGTTATGAACCTGTTATTATCAATAACAAATTATCTTATAAATGTTTGTCGTCATAACCCCAAAAATATTCAGATGACCCAGCATTGAAAATGCATATATGCAACATGACATTTAACGAAGTTGCACTACAATATGCCCAAGCATTGATATGCTAATACCCTTATGTAAATAAAAAAAGTCCTAAAGCTCTCCGTCTGTCCGAATTGAGTCATTCACCTCCGTTACCCTTCCCGCGCCTCCCCGCTACCTTTTGCCCCGCTCCCTATTCGCTCGCTGACTCCCGCCCTACCCTACCCCACCGCTAATTAACCTCTATTACATTCCATGACTAAAAGCTGTTTCCGCGACATATATACTACTCTCAATCCAAAACAGGGTTAAATTAAATCTTCTTTACCCGAAGTAACCACGGCTTAATCGTAACATAATGTCGTTTATATGCATACAAATATCAAAATAATGCAATAACCGACCAATTATGCCTGAAATATTGTGCTACATGGAGGATACAAGAAATAAAACTCCTAAAAAAATCTATAACTTCATGAGATAACGATGCAAAATTCCGAAAATCATACAAATTCAACATATATCAACCGATCATTCCTAAGTATACATAACACAATGTAATATCTTACAATAAATCCATATCGTTCAATTACTCTCGCTATAGAGCGGCTAACCGATACTCACTATACAAAAATCGAATATAGACTACCCGAACAGACTACATACGCTTGATAACGGTCCATTTGCAACATGTGGACACATGGTAACCCCGATATATCTGGTTCAAACTAAATAATGCGTTGAGGGGTCGGTAGATTCTCGTAACGAAGCTACTGCATCCTAAGAAATGTATGCATCAGACCACCAACTACCAAACTATTATACCATACTATTCCTTCAGATGTTATACTCATATGAAATAAATAGATGGAAAACAATAAACGTTGCCCAAATCCAACCAAGAAACTTTCACCAAGCACCCATCCGGTATGAACCCTCCAACCAACCACCGAATGAGTCAATTATACCCCAACTAGTTTTGAATACAAACATATATGTTTAGAAAAAAATATAGAACCAATAAACCAGACATAAATATATAGCGATACATTCCATCACAACGTAGAAAAAATGGCGAATCAGCTAAGGAAAGCAACAAGAGATAAGCAACAAGATCTATAATAGCTGAGAGCAATCTAACCAAGTTTTCCAGAAGCGCATCCAACTTCTTGCCTAGGGGATCCCTACACAAAACCTCTCCAGAAATGTTTTATAACAATCTTCCTACCTACAATCAATAGGTATATATAATGAGAAGCAGTTATGACCAAGTAGACCCAATACAGTCATCTTAAGATAGAAAAAATGTACAATAATACAATATATATTAATAAATCGTATCAAATAAAATGTTCAAAACATGAAACCTTCCCAAATATAAATTCAACAGTATGGGTCGCAAGCCCCCCCCCCCCCTCATTCCGCCCCCATTCGCGTCGCTCGTTTCCCTTATCAGTCACTCCGCCCACATCTGTCCGTGCGCTGGACCCAGGTCAACCCCTGCCCCACCGCTAATTAAACCCTATCTTATTCCTTCACGAAAGTCGTTTTTAGCCCACTTCTATCTACTCATACCCTAGCCGGATAGGCTCTTAACATATATACAACAAAACATCCCTATTTAAATACATGGCGGGATATATTTCCCACATAATGTAAGCGTGAAAAAATAATTAATTTAACAAATGGCTCTTCGATGATAGAAGATAAACGACGAAACATTAGAGTGGATGACATAATATTAGGGTACACAATATTCATTCTATGATACGTGAATAACCCTCCTAAAAAAACGCAACAACAGCATCAATTGCTGGCACTTCTTGCCTGCAATAACAGAGGCCTTACCGGAACGGAGTTATTGATATCCGAGGACAACACTAGGAGAGATATTATCTGGCATATGGGGTTGGTCGAGTGCATGGAGTGGATCCAAAGCAATGCGGTTTGTTGATTTGACGGAGTGGCTATGTTGTCAATTTATTTGCAAATGTTGTTCCGATTTATATCGAAATTATTTTATTGAATATTGAGTTTTCTACTTATTTTAACAATAGCGGATGATTAAATTTATATTGCTGCATGATTTTCTTCTCCAATATGTTATTCTCCCTGATTATGATGGGCGTACCCTATAACCACTTGCTATCCTCGTGTTTAAAATAATAAAATAATTCCTATGTTTGTGGCTTACCTACGTGTCAATCACATATGTGAAAAACGTTTAATACAGATGACAAATAAAACTGTTCATAATACTGATGAACAAAGTATGAAATGAAACAGATTTAAATATGTTAATTAAATGATCCAGAAAATAATGTTCTTATACTGATAATTAAATCCCAGCATACAAAGATTCACTTGCAAAGGTTATGAATAAATAACCTCTACAAGTGGTTATGAATAAATAACTAAAACAACATTTGACAGGCCATCAAGCCTTCTTCTTTGTTCATCCTGAATAGGATGGTTGCCGTCGTGGAGAGGTACTAAGTAGAAACTTGACATTGAAATGTAACTTCCCAGTCAAACATTATCGTCGAAAGATCATACGATTAAGCGCGATTATCATCGGTGGTATAGTTTAAGTATCATAATGTGCTCAGTCGAAAACCGACGTTTATCGGATAATTAACGTCGAAACGACGTCCGGAAAGGCCGTTTTTGTGACGATATTATCATCGTTTCATATAGTATAATCAACGTATAAAAATTCGGGAAGTTATCATACATGTCGTTCAAATATCGTGTATTTATAGTAAATAATCCAATGATTGACGTGTGTTTATCGTGTTATTATGATCTTTCTTTGATGTTAGCCCCATTGGTGTTGGTAAAATATCTTGTGAGTAACGTGTGTTTATCGTGTAATTGTGTTATTTTTCAGCTGTTAGTCAAAGAGCTAGTAGAAACTTATCGTCAGTGTTCGGGTATTATCCCGTTATCACACTGTATTTAGCAAGAAATGGGCATGAAATCAGATCGTCTGAAATAAACAATGGATGCATCTCCCACCGACAGACCAGCCTGTTATCAACAATTAATGTGGCGCTGGTCACTGGCCCAAGGTATCATTGAAGGCCGGTTATATTCATATTCTCTATCAAATAGGTGTGCTGCGCAGGTTCGGAATATCGCTAACCCAGAGCTCAATTTAGCACAGGAGGTCACATTGTTTCTCACGGACAATACGCTACAAAGAAAGATGATTAGTTACCCTGCATTGGTAATTAATTTGAAATAAATTCATGTCGTTTGCATTTAGGCGTATAGTCACTACAAATAGATATGTTTTACCATTGACATGGAACAAAGTTGAGGCATCTCACAACTAAAAATAAAAAGCACACATCATTTACAGTATCTATTTGTAAGCTTTCACTTCATTGTGGTAGAAAATTAAAAATAACAACACCAAAACATTTGTTTCGTTGATATACATAGAACTTGGAAGTGAAGTTAGTGGGCCAACAAAGATGGTGTGTATGACTAAGCGTATCACGATGAAACGGTGACAAGTGTTTGCAAGAGAAGAGAATGAAAAGCGAATGAACTGAAGGGGGGAGGGGGGACGAGTTTTGACTCGGTCCTGGTGACCTTGTAGTTTTACCAATTACACGTTCGCGCATCACATTTTTTTTCTGTTTTATGACAAAGTAGTACATTTCAAACGTAACAGAACAATGCATATTATATGTATTTGTTGAAGAATGTTTGTAATTAGGTCATGGCCTGTAAGCACATCAGGTCTTCATGGCGCATTTCCACTCACTGCGAAGGCGATCAATAGACCAATTTTCCACTAGACTTCATACACAACAAGCCGGATAGTGACAACCTTCTTTATTTCTCAGATCTATTACATAATTCCTTTCAAATAGTGTTCATGACAATGAATATCAATCCACTTGTTGTACTACAGCATTCGCGTACAGTGACAAACGTGATGTCGGCGTCTTGTTCTCGAAAAGTTATGTTTTTTCCCGCAATCTTGAAGTGAAAACTTGAGCGTTCAATGGAAATAGAGGGTGTACCCGTAGATTTGATTTAGTTTATGATTGTCAAGAAAAAAAAAACTTCATTTGCGTTGTTTTGATCATTCCGAATCGGCAATTCTCACGAAATTGAACTGAAATTGTAATTGATTGTATAAAATGCCAGGGTATGCGGATTATAGATGAGACTAAATTAGGACGAATCATTAAATTGATCGAAGGTTTCGATGTCTCTCGCGCCGATCAGGAATCCGTGGGCAATATACAAATATAAAATAAATAATACGTTTTCAATAATAGTCGATCTTTCTATTGGATAACACTAAGTAAATTACTGTGGAAAACTGCAATATTAGCGGGGAATATGACAATTTTCTCAAGTGATATAAAGAAGAAACACTAAGGTAATCCCGAATGATAATAAAAGCAAACGATGATACATTGGTGGTAGGAGTGAATTGATGACCCACTTGCAACGTGAAATGTGATCATTTCATGTAAACCTCATTAATGTTCTCATTCATTGTAATGTGAATACTGTCATCGAAATGTTAAATTGAGCAAAGACCTTCGCAATCTTATTTACTTCTAAAATGAACGTAATTTTCATATCCTTGTAATCATTAATTGGTTGTATATAATGACCACTATGTTATGACCACTCGATCTGTGGTTGAACAGTCAAGGAAAAAATGAGGAGTCAATTACCTAACGATACAGTTGCAAAGAGAATAAAAAAAAAGACAAACACAACATTAAAACAGTGTTTGTATTAACAATCTATGAAACAACTCAAAATTGTTCGGTTTTAGTTAATCATCGTTTTGCCATATAATCTTTCTAAATACCGTCTGAAATCGTTGATTAATGCAATGTCAATTTCCGTCGGTTATGTTTGCATCATCGATTATAGTCTTTGCATTCAGGTCGCTTATCGTCGATCCGCCGGTTATCGTCGGATATACGATGATTTTTGACGATAAGTTTTTATCGTCGGTAGGCCGACGGTAAAAGCGGAAAACCGACGGTTAGCACATGATGTCCCGATGATAAAGTCTAACTGGGTAATACGTTGAACATTTTTTGGTGGTAAAGTAATAAACATTTGTTGCCTTAACAAATCCGCTAGTTCATCTGGTAGAATGTTTACCTTGAACCAGATGAACTGACTCATAACACCACAAATGAATCTGTTAACGCCCCAGAGGTGTAAGCTCTTACGTACACTGGACCGACTCTTAACACCACAACTGAATCTGTTAACGCCCCGGAGGTGTAGGCTCTTACGTACACTGGACCGACTCATAACACCACAACTGAATCTGTTAACGCCCCGGAGGTGTAGGCTCTTACGTACACTGGACCGACTCATAACACCACAACTGAGTCTGTTAACAGCCCAGAGGTGTAGGCTCTTACGTACACTGGACCGACTCATAACACCACAACTGA